>JAZHYW010002528.1:0-55722 GCA_037355805.1 Ixodes ricinus
ACTTTGCCTCCGCCAAATGGAATCAACTAGTTTTTTTTTTAATTTTCGCGCATGCGCAGAAAAGTTGAACTTAAGTCGAACCTTTGTCAAACATCACGTTAAAGGTTCAAAAAAGCTCGAGGCTTGGCGATTGGTTTTAGAAGAGATGTTAGGGTAGATGACACAGTCGTCAGCAAAGGGAATGACATTATATGAAATGTAAGTGGGTAGGGCATTAATGTATATGAGAAAAAAGTAAGGACCCCAGCACGCTTTCCCAGGGAACTCCTGATGTCACTTGGGCAAAAGAAGAGTTGGAGTTGTTAATGAAGGTGAACTGAAGTTTACTTGTGAGAAAGTCTTTTATCCATTAGAAAACATACGTTAAGCTGTGCAGGTTTCAGTAAATAGCCTGTGATGGGGAATGCGGTCAACAAAAAAGCCTTTGAGAAGTCAAGAAAAGTCACATCAACCTGAAAGCCAGCATCAATATGTGTATGTAAGTCGTTAACGATACCGGCAAGTTTAGTGTCACTTGAGTAACCCCTGCGAAAACCGTGCTGATACTTGAAAATAATGTTATGGTCCTCTAAATAGTGCATGACGAGAATGTGTGATGTGCTCCAGAAGTTTACAAATAGTGCAAATAGAACCCCTTTCATAAATAATTTAAAGAAAACAATAATGGCAGCCAGCAACACACTTGATACAGGATTTTACAGCACACAACTTATCTTTATGTGTGTTTCTCCTTTCCCGGCTCTCCCGCTGACTTGCATTCTTCGTGGCGACAAGGAAGTGCAAGCTTGTTAAAATGAAAAAAACTTAATCATCATGTTTGTCAATGTGGTGCTGTGTGTAGTACAGCCAACAGAGCCTAGTGAGCATGCTTGCAGGAAAAGCTGACATCGAGGATGCTGTCCGCTCCAAGTTCTCAGGTACTAAAGCAAACAGGGAACGCATTTTCCAAACGCATCACCAACAGGTTCAGAGCTGCCGATTGGTAAAGAAGTCCACCCTAGTTTACAGCACTCATCAGGCATGCTTCCTTGGCTGCTACTGCAGAGTCCTGGAGCAGCTGTTCAGTGCATTCCCTGCACTTTGTCTTGCCTAAGCACTTGCGTGTTGGATACCTTGCGATGTAAAACACCAAGCGCGAGTCACTTCATTTCACGTGTGAGGGACGGCTGGTCAGTAAAGATGCCACAAGCATCCTGCGTAGCCTTGGCGTGCTGAAGGTTGCCAAGTTCAAGGATGTCATCGACTCGTACCCGACCGTCATCTGCGTTACTTGGCACCTCAGGGTGCTTCTAATGACATTCCCTTCTGTTGGCGATTTTGCAAGGTTGGCGAATGTCAGGCAGTTTACAGAGACGAGAAACTGTGAAGGTGTTGGGTGGTCATTATATTCCGACATTTGAAGAAAGATCTTGACAGGTTTTCAATCGGTTCTTGACGAAATCGTTTTGTGAGAAGGTGCTCTCACTCTTTTGTCACGTGATGCAAGAGAGAAGCGTGCTTGAAAGCGTAACACGAAGTCCTTCGGCGGTGCTGCGACTGAGGAAGCTCTGCCCCTGCATTTTAGCCGATGCCTCCCATGTGTTGAGGTAGTCGAGAAGTTCTCGCAGCACGGCCTCCTCTCTTGACCCAGGCCTTAAAGGGGTAGGGAAATTAAATTCCAGCGCTCATTTATTAACTTTAATGTGTTGCATGTTACAGCATAGCCTCAAAAATACCAGTCTTGCATTGAAAGACACAAGTAAACTAATTTTAAAGCTAATTAAACAATATTTCAATGTGCACCTGGTGGATTTATGCAGATCCTATTTGGGAGGTAATCTAGCAACGTTGGTGAACTTGCTACGTAGTCATGACGTAGCAAGTTCCATCAGAGCAGCGCCGCTCTTGGGAATTCCAACATTTTCCTTCTTAGCTTTCCTCCTCAACTTACAAATCGCGCATTGAACCAAACAGTCCAAGAAGACGGAAAGGAGGGACTCCCCCTTTCTCGGGCCCTCGTTTGTGCACCCGGATACAGCCATTCTCTCCCTAGAAGATTATCCAGTTGCTAAAATCTCGGACAAAGGTGGCTTTCCCCACCCCGTTGAGCCCTAAGCTGACAGTGTTGTGGAAGCTACGTTGTCCTTGAGCCAGCCACACGCTCGTCACCCCACGGGTGCTTCGAACAGCTCCGTTGTAACACGTTGACGTTATTGACACCACCACAACGCTGACAACCCCACCAAGGGCAAAGCTAATAACCACGCCAGCCCTGTTACGTCACGAACGCGGGGAATCTTTTCTTTCTGTTTTTGTTTGCGTAGGATATCCCATGACGCATCGCGCTCTACGTTTGCTTCTCTTCGAGCGCTGGCTCGAGTGCACCGTTTGGAACGAAAAATATAGCCAATCGTTCAAAATACAAACGTGCGATTGTCATTTACGGTTATTCGTCATGCTTGACTCATTTCCGAACGAAATTTGAATATTTAAATTTTTGTTTCCGTACCCCTTTAAGGCGTCCTTGCTGCAGCGGGATATCATAACACTGTTAAAGTCTCATCTTCTTGACACTGTCGCTGTGGTGGTACCAAACCTGCGCCCTACTTTTTGCTTGTACAGGTAAAGGCCCCGAACTACCTCGTTGTTTTATAGGCGGATGGCGTGGCTGATGCTCATTTTCTCAAATCTGTTCGGGTGTAGCACCGGCTTTGTGACGCGCGGCATGGCTCTCCGTTGTGTGAGGCTCTTGTTATCACACTTCCAGGTTCCTTGACTGTGTTCCACTAGGACTCATTCTTCTGGTGTGCGAAACCCTGCGATCAGCATGTTAATTCTCGAGCATTTTACGAAATGTAGAAAATCAGAAATGAAGTGCAGCTTTCTGCTTGGATCTGCAGGATGCTCTGTTTTTTAGACGACCTTCGCTGATTTTGCTTTAAGTTCAAATATTTTCCACATATGCCCGTTTCAAGCAGCAGCGTCACATGTAATAGAGGCAATGAAAAGTTGGATAACATAATTGCGCTTCACGACAGGGACGAAGAGTAGGAACGAGACAACACAATGCGCTAACTTCAACTGGTTTAATTGTCAGAAAATCAAGGGTATAAATACTCTGCATCATCGCGCCATTCAACCAATCCCATGCCACGCCAATGCTCGCAAGAACTGTGTCTCTTTGTCACCCAAATCGATTGACGCCACGCTGACACATCGATCCCTGTAGTTTTTTAGATGCGGAGCATCTCTTGCTCGGGTCTATGTCCCGCGGCCTTGTAGTCCGCACTCACACTACGGACGCGCAACTCTCCTCCTTCCTCTCTCCAACAGCTGCGCGTTACTCTCTCCGCTCTCTCTCTCTACCAGCTGCGTGCACTGCGCGTGCGTTCGCTTCTACTCACACCGCGCGCGCACGCGCAACTCTCCTCCTCTAGTCTCCTCTCCTTCAAGTGTGAGAAAAAATAAACGGCGAGCGGCGAGCGTTCCAAGTTTCTCTGCCGCGAGCCGCGACGAAGGTTCGCGTAGGGGGTAACGCTAGGGCAGTCGGTGGCGCCATATCTCGACGTAAGCACGCAACTGACTCTTTCCTCGGAACCAACACGATGCTCCGCATCACCCCATGGTTCCCCTCGGGAAGATGGTGTAATTTGTTTATCAGGTCTGCCTTTATAATTTCCCTTACCGTCGTACCTCTATGTTTTCTAATAACAGTGCAAAAATTAAATTCAGGTTTACACCCACAGTCATGGCAGTGCATCGACAAATGAGCGTCACGCTGTCCTATCACTTTTTGGTTGTGTTCGCGCAATCTATCATTTAGACATCTTCCCGTCTGTCCCACGTACTTTTTACCGCACGTCAGCGGGATCTCATAGACGACTCCTTCTGCGCATTCTGCAAACGGGCTGCGATGCTTTTTCACGCAGCCAACCGGTGGTTTGCGGTAAGGGTCCGTCATTTTGCACAACTTGGCAAGTTCTCCCGGTGCAGAAAAAACCACCCGAGCATTTACGCGGTTTGCTATCTTTTTGAGATTGTGTGCGGTTTTGTGCATGTAAGGCACAACCGCCACTCTTTGTTTTTTCGGGCCACATCTTGGTCTGGACTCGCTACTACTCGTAGCTTCTTTAAAACCTTTTCAGCAACCGACGCCAGGAGCGTACCCGGAAAACCGGCAGCCACCAAGCGTTCTGACTGCTCCTTCAGACCTGAACGCATCACATGATGACACGACCTTCTGATGGCGTTCACAAAGCACAAATTTACAATTCCTCTCTTAACAAGTTTAGAATGGGATGAATTGAACGGCAACAGGGGCTTATTTGCTCTTGGTTGGTATTTCCAACACACATATTGCTCCGAAAGTGTGAGCCTGATATCTAAAAACTGTATGACGTTGTCCGCAGGTACCTCGTGCGTAAGCTTGAGAGGATCTAGGACTGTACTAAAACTGTTAAAAGGCTGTTCACCACCGAGGGAAAGTGAGAAACATCATGGTGAAGAAAAACTAAATAATCATCAACAAATCTAAAAACCTTGCTACCATTAAAGTCATTCAGGCGTTCCGAGAGAACTCTGGCATGATGGGCTAAAAATATGTCGCTCAAAAACTAGAGCTAAACACGAGCCAATACACACCCCTCGCTTCTGAATATACACTCCGCTGTTCGACTCAACAAAGGTCGAGTTTAGATAAAATGTAAGCAATTCGAGAAAGTCATTTACAGTCATTCCTGCTGCGTTCTGAAACGCCACTATCCCGTGTTTATCGATGCTTTCCTCTACGCAGGTCATTAGTTTGTCGTGCGGTAGGGAATAGTATAAATCTTTTATGTCTAGTGAGCAGGCTAGAAAGCCTTTGTCTGCGTTTGTCTTTAAAAAATCTACGACTTCATCCGAGCTTTTGACCAAAAACGGTTCGTCAATACAAATGGCTCCCAGTTTATCTTGCAGAAAGAGGGCAATCGATTTCTGCCATGTGCCTCTCTCCGAAACTATCACTCTTAACGGACAATCAACTTTGTGTGTCTTAGCGCTGAACATAATCTGTAGGCACTCCCCTTTGGTCTTTTCAATACTCTGTGACAACCTGTCTAATTTTAACCTCTTGCACAATTTTTTCCCTTCCGCCTTTAGCTTAGTTAAAGACACCTTCTGACGTTGATTGAAAACTGACGAAATAGCCTCATGGGCCTTACTCCCGAATTCGACTTCTGTTAATACCACAAACCCTCCTTCCTTGTCGGCGGGAATAATAGACAATCGGCGCTCTTTCAATAGCGACACCACACGCTTAACCGGAATTTGGGGCTTCGCGGGTTTGTATTGTTCCTAGACAGCACGTCCACTCCCTCCGAGATGCAACGTTCAACTTCGCCGTCTGGTGCGCACCTGGAGACTTGGCGGACCAGGCCCAAGAGTTCCGGAGCGTTCATGTGCGGCTCAACCGCAAACTTTGGTCCTAGAGCAAGAACTCGTCGTACATTTTCTGGAAGCTGCACGTCACTCACTGATTTGATGTCACACTTGGCCACTGGACGTCGCTTGGGCAGGGTGGCACGTAGATGATGAAATGATTGCTGCCAGAGAAACTCTGTGGTCCTATCCACGATGACAAAGAAGTCCCTGATACGTCTGTTGTCCTGCTGGGGCTTGCTGGGGTCTCGAAGAACTGCACACAGTAAGCTTCTGTAGAGACGTGCTTGTCGCTGCCATTCCGGTAGTAGAATCTTCAGTATTCTTGTGCCGTGTCCTGCTGACGGCTCAAAGTTTCCAAAAAGCTATTTTACTCCTGCCGGCAAGTGTCTGCAGCGGATGCAGAACGATAACGTGCGAGTCTGGCAGGTGGCATTGATAATGAGCGAAGCGATGACGCAAGGATCCAATGAAGAACATATAAAAGGGCCCGATGTACTAGAAATAAAGTTTAGTAATGCGGATTCTTTGGCGAGTTGGTATTTACACTTGGATAACATAATTGCGCTTCACGACAGGGACGAAGAGTAGGAACGAGACAACACAATGCGCTAACTTCAACTGGTTTAATTGTCAGAAAATCAAGGGTATAAATACTCTGCATCATCGCGCCATTCATCCAATCCCATGCCAGGCCAATGCTCGCAAGAACTGTGTCTCTTTGTCACCCAAATCGATTGACGCCACGCTGACACATCGATCCCCGTAGTTTTTTTTATCAGGTCTGCCTTTATAATTTCTCTTACCGTCTTTTCTTTATGTTTTCTAATAACAGTGCACAAATAAATTCAGGTTTACACCACAGGCTTGCTTTAATGGTAGCAAGGTTTTTAGATTTGTTGACGATTATGTAGTTTTTGTTCACCATGATGTTTCTCACTTTCCCTCGGTGGAGAACAGCCTTTTAATATTTTCTAGTACAGTCCTAGATCCTCTCCAGCTTACGCACGAGGTACCTGCGGACAACGTCATACAGTTTTTAGATATCTAGTTCACACTTTCGGAGCAACATGTGTGTTGGAAATACCAACCAAGAGCAAATAAGCCCCTGTTGCCGTTCAATTCATCCCATTCGAAACTTGTTAAGAGAGGAATTGTAAATTTGTGCTTTGTGAACGCCATCAGAAGGTCATGTCATAATGCGATGCCTTCAGGTCTGAAGGAGCAGTCAGAACGCTTGGTGGCTGCCGGTTTTCCGGGGACGCTCCTGGTGTCGGTTGCAGAAAAGGTTTTAAAGAAGCTACGAGTAGTAGCCAGTCCAGACCAAGATGTGGCCCGAAAGAAACAAAGAGTGGAGGTGGTGCCTTACATGCACAAAACCGCACACAATCTCAAAAAGATAGCAAACTGCGTAAATGCTCGGGTGGTTTTTTCTGCAACGGAAAAACTTGCCAAGTTCTGCAAAATGACGGACCCTTACCGCAAACCACCGGTTGGCTGCGTGAAAAAGCATCGCAGCCCGTTTTCAGAATGCGCAGAAGGAGTCGTCTATAAGATCCCGCTGACGTGCGGTAAAAGGTACGTGGGACAGACGGGAAGATGTCTAAATGATAGATTGCGCGAACACAACCAAAAAGTGAGCGGACAGCGTGACGGTCATTTGTCGATGCACTGCCATGACTGTGGGTGTAAACCTGAATTTACTTTGTGCACTGTTATTAGAAAACATAAAGATAAGACGGTAAGGGAAATTATAGAGGGAGACCTGATAAAAATCTACGGGGATCAATGTGTCAGCGTGGCGTCAATCGATTTGGGTGACAAAGAGACACAGTTCTTGCGAGCATTGGCGTTCAAGGGATTGGTTGAATGGCGTGATGATGCAGAGTATTTATACCCTTGATTTTCTGACAATTAAACCAGTTGAAGTTAGCGCATTGTGTTTTCTCGTTCCTACTCTTCGTCCCTGTCGTGAAGCGCAATTATGTTATCCAAGTGTCAATACCAACTCGCCCAAGAATCCGCATTACTGAATGAAAAGCCCAGCCTTCTCAGTCATTAGAATAGCATCTACGATATGTACGAGCAATTCGGCTTCCGCATTAGATCGTGACCCAACGAAGCCCAAAATCTCATTCCGCTTTCCACCAAACGGCTGAAACAGCAGAACCAGTGTATGTTTGCACATTGGGTGCCAGGCACGTAGCCAGGATTTTGATTCGGGGGGGGGGGGGGGGCGGGGGCCGCCCATGACAAAATGCTGCATGAGGGGAGGGGAAAAGGAGGCCCCAAAAAAATGGAAGATTTCGGGGGGGGGGGGCTTTCTGCCCCCCTGGCTACGTGCCTGTTAAGTGCTTTTGTTTCTCGGTGGTGTAGTCGGCCTAGTCCACGAACCCTTCAAACTTGCTACGTTGCCCTACACTCAGGTGCTCAGAAAGCTTAATCTCATCAATGAGCAACCCGCCGTGGCACATGGTGAGTCAATGGTTTCTTTTTTTCTCAGCAAGGCAACGGAAAATGTTTACGTTAAGGTCTAATCCACCCCTGTATGCACGAGTGTATGTGCAGAGGCCAGCACGCCCTGGCAGGACCATCGTCTTCTGTTTGCGAAGGGTACAGATTAGGGCTCCGCATGATGATTCACTCAAGTGCCCATTCATCTGTGAATTTCATTCCACATGTACTTTTACGCTTGGATGACTCAAGGCAAGCTCTCAACAGCTGTTGCTGCATGCTTGGCCCATGAGCTCGAGTTCTTCGTCCAGGGTTGATGACCTAACCTGTGCGTTTTCCAATTTCATTTCTGCCAGTTTTTTTTTTTTCATGCCAGCAACTGCTTTTTCTGCTCTTAATCTTGAGCACCTTGATCTGCATCTTGTGAGCTGTTGCTTGGACAGGGTACATGATACTCCTGCTCTTGCGCGGAAGTTTGCACAGATATTTACACTCAGAGATCTGCCTTTCTGGCTCTGAACATTGCCAGTGTACTCCAAACTCAATACTTTGCATCAAAATGTCCGGTGCCCACACTTCGCGCGAAGTAGCTCATCAAAGTCTTGCAGTTCTCCTAGTCCCACGCAGGCTTTCATCGCTTGTACTTCTCAAAGCAAGTCCTTGACTTCTTGTATGTCCTCCACTTAAACTGTTTTCCGAGTTGCACCCTGAAGGATCTTGAGGGCGCGAATCCCGTTGCTCGTGTTGAACACCACCAACTGCTCCAAGCCTGCCGTCCCTCCGTCTATCTCGCACAGTGAGAACACAACCACCTCAGGAGCACCTGAAACCAAATGGATTCCCCCGAAGTTGTTAGGTAGTGCACAGCCTTGCAGGTCCACTCCCTGAAGAATGCTCGTGCTGGTGCACAGCAAATCAGCGTCGTTGAGCTGCTGTGCAGAATCTGACCCTTTAACGTCGGCTCAAGGTGCTTTCGAAGGAGCCCTTCAGACAATGTTTTTGTTCGGCGCTTCTTTGGAAGCGGCTTTGAAAAATACGCTGGCAGATTGGAAAAAGAAAAAAAAACTGTTGGTACCGCATCGTTTGTGAGCATACGTCGGTCGCGAGGGATCTGAACGAGCTCCCCTCACTGTATGCGTGAAGTGGCGTACGATATAGCGTTCATCAAAGTGCAATTCACACTGGACTGACCGGTCGTTGAGTTCTTTGTGGGCTCTAGGAATGGTGTGCTGCCACGCTAGTGATCTCCTTGTTTGGGCACACCAAACGAAGACACGTGTGTCTTCGTTCGCGTCGAAACATAACTGCTTGAGCACCCCGGGGCCAGACTTGTACACGTTACTGCAAAATAGTAAGGAATTACATTTACAATTACTCAAGGCTAAATTGTAATTTATTACAATTACAATTACCCTCACATAAAAGTAACTCACCGTTACCCCAAAAAGTAATCCGTTACTTTCGTGGCGTTACTTTCAACATTATTGTCCTCAAGTAAGAAAAAAAGGGAGGCGGGTTATTCAAGTTCTTAGTGTTGCAACCTGTTCCATTTAATGACCTTGAGCATTTTGAGCAACAACTGACTCTCGAAAGTCTCCTCAGACATTTTGCGTTATTTCTTACTCAATATGTCGACTGCTACGCTGAACACCCTCTGAACTGAGGCACTGGATCGGAGTGCCATATTGTTCCTCACGAATGCTTCATGCTCTTCAATGAGCTTTTTCAGCGAACCAATGGAAGTATTATTTACCTCGAATATAGAGAAAAGCTTCCCCGTTGCAGCCGTTGCCGCGAAGCTGTGGAAGTCATCATACATCTAGCGAAAACTAGAATAAGTATTCATTTATGTCCATCTTACTATACGGACATATATTGCCAGACAATAGCAAAATATATAGTTGTAACAGTAAGGTTATAATTAAATAATAAATTGGGTTTGGCTCGATATACTTCTTCCTTTGGTTCTGAACAGGTCGAGCCTCTGTTGAGAGGTTGGTGAATAAAAAATAAGTTTCCAGTATATATAATATAAGTAATAAAAAAGGACACTCATAACAACAATTAATTAGAACGTCGGTTAAAACAAGTAAATGTAAACGCACGTTCGCCGTGTGTACATTTCTTGGTGCCGTTCAAAAACGCACGGAGCACGAACCGACTGCAGTTTACTCCGGTGTTCTCCGGATAGACGTCCGCTGATGCCACGGGCAGCGAAGGGCAGAGTACTAAGTAAGCCGCACTGTGGCCCCACTCACGAGTTTCACTCTCTTCTCAAGCCCAGAATATCAAGTCTACGTCAGCCACCATTATGTTTTATTTGTAAAGAATATCTGCTTGAGATAAGATGCGTCCTGCTGGAGTAAAAACAGGAAGAATGAAGAAAGGAAGGACTATTACCATTTTCCAAGTCCTCGCAAAATGCTGACTCGCAAAAAGGGCGACTGAGATGGAGATAACCTGGCTGGATTCACAAATAAAGTGGGCCAACCCTATAAGTTGTACTACAAAAAGTAAGAAGCTCTTAAAACAGGGTAAAATAATGTAGAAAGAAACAGAAAAAAGACATCCTGGTTTATTGGGGAGGAGGAGCGACCGTCATGCCCCAAGCGGTTAACTTTAGAACTACACGGATGGGGACAACAAATACAATGCCTCAGCGCTGGGCCGACATAACCGAACGCGGCGTCAGCGTTCGGCTGGAGTTCGTGTTCTCCGGTGAGGGGGAGGAGGGGCTCTTTTGTTTCCACTTCGGCCTGCACGAACAATGCATCATGCACGGTCCCAGCTCAGCACAAAAGCCGAAGTGGGTCAAGCTCGCATTCTCTGAGGATAGATCCGGCACTTAACGTCGCTTCGTTGATTGTTAGTATTTTTTACATTAAACTGTCCCGAATGAAAAATCCATGAATGTAACCCTGTTTGGCAGTCAATGCTTTCTAGTGGACCACTGACTGTGCCTGACTGTACGTCAAGCATGTCTGATTGGCCAACAAGTTACTCTGACCGACAGTCAAACTCGTCAGACCCCGCTTGTCGGCTTTCTGATGGTTTCCTGGTGGCAGTCGGCCGCCGCGGAATGCCGTCAAGATTTCTTGGTGGCGATTCTGATTGTACATCGATTGTCTCTGACTGTACGTCAAAAAGCTTTGACGTGCAGACAGATGTACGGTCAAAGGACGTAATGTTCGTTTGGATACCACAATTTCGTCAAATCTATGAAAATGAAAAAAAATGTATGCACGAGAAAACGATTTAGGGACGTGAGCCCATGAAACCGCTGATGTTAGAGATATGTCACGTAACCGACCGACAACCCTGATCAGAAGCCCGCCCGAACATGCCACTTTCGCTTCGCCCATATAGGCTTCGCTGAGCTTCCGTGAACGATCGCTCTCGACTCGTTTTGTTTACCCTTGCTCCAACCTGTTGATCCAGCCCGGGCTCTACAATGTCTTATGTTTTAGTAGAATTTCTACTCGACAAGACCCAGCCTGTCGTGAGTTACGACGATGTAAGGGACTTTAGCGGTGTAGTTGAAGACGACAAGGTGTACCAGGTCTACTGGGCCGGAGACGCGCGAACAAAAGGATCGTTCTACGACGCGAAAGTACTCTACATGGCAGGTGAGTAGAACTGAAGTAGGGCGATTGATGTACGAGCGCTTTGCATAACATGCTGATGGTTTAACTGCATATGCAGCCGAAGCATTCTTTAGAGCGATGCGCTCATTGACGGAATCTTGCGCTGTAATACTAAAATGTTCCTGACTCGGTCCGAGAGGTTTGGGCTAGAAAGTTTATACCTTTCTATCTGGCATGGGCTATTGGCCTTACCGATGAGTCGCACCTCATTATTATTGTTTCATGAAGAGTGCAGACAAAAAGCATCCACGAGTGTAGTTCACATATGTCTGCTGCTCGCGTTCGTCCGTGGAAGCCAGGGCTGTCTGTCGTAGCATGCATGCTTGCTCTCTAGCTTCAACGGAGTCGCATAGGTTTTGTGAATTAAAGTGTATATGGTCCCGTTTGTAACAAACGGTTTGGTTTGTGTTTGAAACATGCTTACGGTGCATGTGGTCCCGTTTGTAAACGAATGTCCATTTTGCCTCAAAAACACAAATTTCAAAAGGGGGAAAAGAAACAAAGGACGGGTACACACTTTTCCTGATTTTTGATGTCATGAATTGCATTCATTTTAAGGATTTGTGAACCATTTCACAGCCATGCAAGATGGCCACATCGGCTTGTGAACCGTTTCATAGCCATCCAAGATTGCCACCTCGGAATTTGAGCTTTGTATAAAGAGTGAAGCTATACGCACTCCAAAGTGCACTTCAGGCGGAAATGGCTATACGCACTCCGCTAAACTCGTATAAAACGAATGGTCGAGTCGAGTTTTCTAAGCGATGGCATAGCATAGGTTTTGAGGGTAAAAGCGCTAAAAACAACGGACAAGTAAAAGGAACGAACGACACAGAGCGCTCTGTGTCGTTCGTTCCTTTTACTTGTCCGTTGTTTTTAGCGCTTTTACCCTCAAACACATGGATCACCAACTAGCCCAGGTGCATACCCTTCTGCATAGCATAGGGGTTAAGGTGTCCGCTTTGTACGTAAGTGGACGCGGGTTCGATCCGCGGTAGACCTACTTTTTTTTTATTTTTTTTTCTCGAACATTTTATTTTGTCGAGGCATTTGGCGATATTTATGAGTGCGTATAGCCATTTCGTCCGAAATGCACTCCGGAGTGCGTATAGCTTTACTCTTATATAAATGCTGCCCTTGTTGATGAAATTCCCTTGGCAGTGGCAGTCAGACGTCATCTGATGGACCATCAGGGCACGTTCCACCAGGGCTGCTGACTGGCAGTCAGCGTCCCAAATTACGTATCTTGATGGAATTTTCAATAGGGGTGCCCCATGCTGTATTGTAGAAGATGACATGGACATGCCCATAAGGCCTCTGGGCATGCGCACAGGCCTTGTGTAGAGTAAACACCCAGTATGGGGACAACAAACAGGTCAGAACGCCCCCTATAGTTCGATCTTCTGCCCAATAAGAGATGATAAGTGTGCAGCAACGAACAAGGATGCTTGTGGCAATAACACCTTCACATATTATCACATCTCTTTTAGTGGATTTTGGGGTAGACGGAGCGTTGCCTCATGTTGTGACATTATGAAAATGGCCGTAGTCACTATAACCGAGAGGGACATTGTTAATTCTTGTCTGTGCACTTACCACCTCGAGCTTCTCGAAGAGGCACACAATCACTTAGTGTCCACCTCTCCCCGTCTTCGATCGCAAAGAAAAAACAAAGGGACTAAAAAGCGGATATAACTTGCCCCCCCCCTCCTTCTTTTTTTGTGTAGAAATGTTTATTTGGATTTTTCGACATTGTTGTTAGGGTCTAAAAAATAGATTCAGGGGCTTGGTGTTCCAAGCAAAGGCTTTGCGGAAGTGAAGAGTGCCAAGCCTCCCTTTGCGCTGGTCAATTCGCGCGACAGTGTCACTGCGCTCGACTTTACCAAAATAAAAACAATTCTTTCTTTAGAAAGGGCGGGGGGGGGGGGTTCATCCTGAAAAGAAATGTAACGGATTACAAGGAATCCGTTACGTGAAAAATGTAAGGGAATTACTTTAAAAATTACTCCAGGAAATATGTAATTATTCCGTTACACAACTACTGATAAATGCAGGGGATTACAAGTAATTTCGTTACTTGTAACGAATTACGTACAAGTCTTCCCGGGGCAAAGCAGTTGGCGGCAATCGGTTTATCGAACGACGTTTCATCGACACGCAATGTTTCATCAACAGCTCAGATTAGCTTTCTTCTGTGATAAGCTGCATGAGACTGTCGCCGCGAAGGGGCGTGTACGGGTCGGTCAGGTGGGTCAACATTTTGGTAACGAGCCGCCGCAGGCTGTCACTGCAATGCAGCGTGAATGCAGGCCGGGAGGGGGGGGAGGGAAGGGGTGTCCCTTTGGGGCCATTTTTTCCTACTTTCCACCTGGGGCCTTTTTTTCCGGGGACATATTTTCCGGGGACTTTTTTTCCGGGGATATTCTTTCCGGGGACGTTTTTTCCGGGGACATTTCTTCCGGAACCCCAAATGAAACGTGTGTCCATGAAACGTGTGTCCATGAAAAGTTGTCAACGAAATGTAATTCCACGAAATGAGTTTCAACCAGAGACTCAAACCGAAAAATATGTTTCGGTTACGGTTGTCGTTTTTTGTTGATATCGGTTTCGTTTTGGTTTTTTACGGTTCTAATTTTTACGGCTTTGGTTACCGGTTACACGTTTCTAAAAAACTTTTTTTGGTTCTCCAATATTTTGTTTTATTGAAATGCTAGGCAGCCATTGTATAATAAACGGTTTAAAATAATCCCAAATATCCAACAACGGGAACATTCACAATATCAATAACTCAGGAAACGTCTTATAACTTCTAATTGGTCAACAGTCGCGCACGTTTCTATCTTCAATACTTGTTCGCTACATCTAATTTGTATTACGGTGAAACCCGTTTCGAACGAACCCAAGTACAGCGAATTATTGTCGATATCGAACTCGCTAAAAAATTAAATAAAAATGCATGTAAAAAGTATGTTTTATAACAAACAACGCATTGGCTATATCGAACTTTTTCCCCCAGGGAGAGCTTTGAAAAACAGCTCTAACAATAATCTTCTAGCCTGTCCCTTCCCCCAAAAAAGTTAGAATGAAAGAAAATTGGGAAAGCTCAAGTTGCGGACAAAATTGAGTGAAGAGAAGTAAGTCAGAAGGGAGAACGCAAAAAATGCACTGCACGCACAAAAAAAAAAAAAAAAACTTTTCATCTCAAAAGCGTTTGCTTACGAAGGGATGCGATTCAAAAGGAAGTTAAGCTAAAAAAACAATCTCTGCATGCATTAAAAAAAAAAAGCTTTCAGCGCGTTGTTAGAAGGCGGAAGTAAAGAGATGAAAAAGAAAGAGAAGCTCTTGCCTTACAACGAATTCCTCATGGAAGTTCGTTGTAAATGTTTTGCTATATCGAACTGATCCTTGCGTTTTCCTGCTGTTTGTTATAAACGGGTTTGGCTGTGTATAGTTTGATACCCAAGCATACATGTTACCCCCCCCCTTCCCTACTCAGGGATCATCGCATTCTATATATAATAATAAAAAAAATTGCTACTTTGTTGCTCGTCAGCGTTTGTCAACAACCCCCAGAAAGTTCCCATTGGGTGCTGGAAGAACCATTCGCCCCTCGCGTCTCCAGCTCGTTGCTCGTCTTCCGCCGCGGAAACGGGAAGCGCTCTCGTGAGGTCCTCGATCTTTCCTGTACGGTGGGCACGACGGAACTGCTCACGATCATGGATCGCGAAATGTCATTTCCGAATGCAAACAACACTCTTCACTGTCCTAACGTAGTGCTGCAGTCGGTATGGAATTGTACCTTATTGGAGAGCTTAAGTATTGCGTAAGAGCAAATGCAAGCGCTGTGCGTTTGCGTTAGAGTTGCGTTCTCTGACGTTGCGCTTGCTCATCGTTGCCATGCATCAATCCAAAACCGCATTTTCGGGCTTCGCACACGCGCAGTATGGACCTTGCAAAGCTAACGCAAACATACACGCTTTCGTTCACTCGTATACGCAAAACTAATGCTCGCTACTGTTTCGTCGGCTTCCAACGCCAACGAAACGTGCTGCAGTGAGCAGACGTGCAAGCAGGTAGGCATTGCTTCGAACTGGAAAGGCTGAGATTGGCAAAACGGCAGCGTGTAAAAATGAAGGTAACTAAATGTTATAAATAGATTAATAATTAAATAAATATCATTCTTTTTTTTTGGGGGGGGGCATTTGGACTGGAAGGATAATGGCGTCGATTTTGAAAATTTTGCCGATTGTCAAAAGTCGCGACTTAAATAGCATTATATGCTTTACCCACATTTAACGTAATTTCACTATGGATTTCTCGCATTAGCTAGAATGTTCCTTTTATTTTAGACAATTTTATTTTATAAGTTTGTAATTAAAAATGCTGCAATTGGCACCAGTGATGATAATTCACCCTATTTTGATTGTCATACTTGTTCGCGCGTTTTGAAATTACTTCATACTGCAACAAATTATATTCGAGCTTGAAAAATTATGTATTAAAATGTCTTAAATTTAATTTTATTATTGATAATACAAAACGCGGCAATGCATGCCCCCAATTAACGCCACGATCACAAAAATACGCCATTTAACCATAATAGTCTTGCAAGAAAGGTATAATTTTGTTTTCTTTTTAGTAAATCGAAAACTCTGACTCGTTATCAAGATAGACAAACAGTCAAACACTGGATGCAATATTGGATGCAGTATAAAGTCCCATTCGTCATGCGTTACTTAAAAAAAACAACACACACTTCAGCTGTCTGACTTGGATTCCGTCTTTGGGTTTTTGTAGTAAGAACAGCGTTTCTTAATTTATACGTTTTGCGCACATAGTGCCCGTCGTCCGCTGCCATCCGCTAGTCCCACGATACGCGAAACGACGCATGTTGAGAATTATGCAGTGAACGCACAGAATGCTTCCGGTTGTCTTTGCAATCTTTTTTTGTTCTTCCATCAACGTATTTGCAGCTTTTTGGACGCCACAAAAAATCGGTTTCATATTTTTTCAATTTTTAAGATTGGCTATGTGCCTTCTATGACCCACGACTTTGATTCAATTTGGTGGTCGCTTCGAAACCTTAGAAAACGGCCTGTGACCACGAAAAAGAGTGAGCGCGACTCAAACCGGCCAGGTTCTCGATCGGCGGTTTTCGGGCCGAAAGAAACCGAATTTCGAGCCGCAAATTCTGTTCTGGGTAGTTTGGCTCTCGTATGCCACGTACAACTAAAAACCTCGGCGAGCATAAATACCCTGTCAGTGTCTTTTAAGGAAGGCATTGCAGAGTCTTGCATTCAGTCCGCGGTGACTAACTCCTGCGCTCACAGAGCAGAAGAAATTTAAGCCTTCTCGCCCATGTCGGGAGACTAAGATACGCTGGGTTTCCAGAGTCGGTAATTGCCTCCGCCGCGGAAAAACTAGTAAAATGCATATGGGGGGGAGACCCGAGGGAAGGATGAACGATAAGGTCGAAGTAAAAAAAAGTCGCTGTCATCCCGCAGTACACCGCGTGTCCATACGGGTTTAAAAGGGCTGCCTCGAGATACGGGTTGATGTGGTGTTCTCGGCTCGTAACAAGTTGAATGGGATATCCTCCGCAGTGGAAAAGCACGTAAGAGGCGGGAAAGAACCAAAGAATGGTGGTTGTGGCGTAAGACATTACTTTGAGTTCGTGTCTTTTTGAACCAGAGGAGTTTACCAGATACTTTTCTCGTGCGGAATGGTATACATCGGCCAGATCGGGCCGGTTCCTTAACATTCGCCTGCGTGAGCATCGCAGTTCTTTGGCAGGGACAGCGTGCTCCACTTGGCATTGCATTGCAGAGATTGCTCCTAGCTGCCAACCGGTACTGGAGAAGGCCGTCATGTTGTTTAGCCACAGAGACCAAAAGGCACGGGAGATTGTCGAGGCTCTCAATATAAGAAAGGCAGGCCCAACCTGCGTGGGTCAGGCATCCTTGGCGCTCTTAGATAGCGAGATAGAATATTTAGACTGCGGTGAGGGGTTGTGCACTGCGTCACTGATTAATACCAAATTTTGTGAAGACGCCAAAAAAGAGTGTGATATGCGATCGCGATTGCTTCTTGAGCAGAGGGTCATTTTGTTTGTTTTCTTCTTGGTTTTCATGAAAATTAAACCGTCAGTTGTCAGTCAGCGCTCGTGTCGTCCAGTCTTTCTTCGTCCTGGCCAGTCGCGTTGTTTATAGTATGAGTACTCTAGGCAATGAAAATTTCTGTTGTAAGAAGGCGCCTTGATAAAAAGGCTGCTAGCAAGACGCTTTAATAAATAAGTTATTCATGAATAAAAACTAACTGGCGAAGTTTATTGACTACTTATTTGAGGGCAAAGGTGTCAATTGGAAAGTTGTATTTTGAATAAACTCTTGATGGAGGAGTTAACAACATGGTACACCGCAGGGAGCAGACTTGCTTGGACTAGCTATAAGGCCAGGATTGGGCCTTGGCCGTAATAGACTGGACCGGGACTGCCCAGGGAATTCGACGAACTGCCAGCCTGGCGTCTCACTGTATTTCCCGGGATTCCTCGGAAGAGCCAGGGAAGGGACTTTTTGGCGTCCCTTGTCTCTTTTTTGGTCTGAGCCGACCAGAGTAGACAGGTGGCCACCAACATTTAATAATTTTGTGTCGCTTCAGTGTATTCACTGGCCCCAGGATTCCACGGAACTGCAACGGAGTGGTTTTGGGTGTAGTTTATTGGCTTTTCAAGTGTTTGCTTTGCAATCATTTTCAGCTGTATAAAAGCGCAGTAGTACCTCTTACATTTCGCAGATCGCTTGCACGTTTGTACTTGTCTACGGAACATGCTGTGCGCAATAAACTTCTAGGGTTTCCGAAATAATAGTTTGCGTACGTTTTCCTGCCTGTTCACTAACTCCTGGGCGAGTGCAGTTTCGTTACGCCTTTCAGCTCATGTTTTAAACTGGGTTAATTCAGTTCGGGACGTTTTAAATAAGTCTGAGATAATCAAACCTTTCCCGACGACAGCTCCATTTACGGGGCAACGAATAATTCGCATGGGTTGCCAGATGCCGAGCAGGAAGAGCTGATTCATTTCAACAAGCATTGGTCGGCGGAGGGATGCCGCCGGCTAGTGCTTCATGCTAGAGCGCCAAGTGAGCCAGCCCAGCAGCCTTTCGTAGCTTGATCGCGTCTGTTCGTTTGCTCGTGCGTGACATATTCAGTTGCCTAGTTCGGCATGAACTAATCCTTGTGGCCAGTCGTCGCCTGACTTCACGACGACTTGGTTGAGGTTGCGGGAAGAACTTCTATAGTCTGTTGGCGGAGCCAAGCTCTTCAGAGGCATCGCGATACTTGCCAGGAAACGTGAGTGAACTCTTGGCGCTCCGCGGCCCATTCACAACGTGCTGCTTAGGAAGTGCGCTTTACTACCCAAGACCAATGTGGTTTTAAAGCACTGATCTTCTGACCTGCTGGATCTTTTTGCCGCAGTTGCCATCAGTGCTGTAGCTAAAAATTGAAGTATCGGCCCAGCGTGAAGCAAATGGTGAAGCGAAGTGGAGCTGCCCGGGCCTTGGCGACAGGGGAGGCGGCAGGAAAGACGTTCGGGAGCCCAGGTCCATGGACTCTAGCCACAAGGTGCCGACTCACGCCAGGACCTTCCCCATAGACCAGGCACAGGCTCTCGCATGAGCCTCCTCCGTAGCCCCTCTCAATAAGAAGTCTGAGTAAAGTATCAAATTGATCTTGAACTAGTCATTTTTACGCCAGATAAAATAGTGCATAGACAAAGCAGAGGATATTGTCAGTTGTGCCAATAACGGCAGCTATTCGTTAGAATGAACTTGTATGCCAATGATGGCATTGCCGTTCAATTAGTGTGAAAGCCAATATTGGCATGGGGCCAGGTGACATTGTTAGCCGGATGCCAATATTGGCTGCACTACTGGCCGAGCAATGGCTGGAATGTTTGCTTATCAGGATGGCCCAACCTTGGGGCCAACCATGATTGAAATATTGGTTTAACGACGGCTCAACAATGGTGCCAATGATGGCTGAAAAGTTGGTTAAATGATGGCTCTGCGTTGGTGCCAATGATGGCTGGAACATTAATCGAATGACGGTCCAACGTAGAATGATGGCCCAACGTTGGTGCCAATGACTGGGCCAACATTGGAGGAAGCTGCGCGTGGCCAGAATGCCAATGTTGGACTAACCTTTGGAGCCAGCCTTTACCACTGTTGGCCCAATTTGGGTCCAACATCGGTTGTGCTGCCTGGGATATATTATGTTTCCGCTCTTCTTTTGCTCTGTAGTAACCAATAACCACTTTCGGTGATGTGGCCCAAGACGGGCTTTGATACTTTTTGGGAGGTGTGTAGTCGTCAGGTGCAGAGACGGCGATCACATTGTTGCTGCTCGCAGGACTAAACTTTCGAGGCAATGTCCTGTCTCCCATTTAAAAGCTAACAGAAGAAAAGTCCCCCGCTTTTGGTAGCTGTTGGCATTCTGGAAAACTGGACTCCGTTTGCCTCCTTCCCCATTTTTAGAAAGTAAGCTATTCTTCTGGTGCTGAACGAGGAACGCTGCAAAGGTTTCAAAACAAATATACGAACACGCAAAAAGCGCAGCATCAGCGGTAAGCAAAGTGCGGAAGTGAGTTTTAAGTATAAACATCGCAGTGCGAACAATGCTCAGAGAATACTATTAAATTTTCAATATGGAATAAAATATTTCGTAAATAAGCTTCTCTCCACATGTTTCGGTTTTGCAAGGCGAGGCATTTCCACCGGTGAGCTTCTCTCTTATTAGCTTTTTCCGCCGCCCGTTCTCCGGTGAGATTTGCTCTGCCGTCCAACAGTAACAGCCGACCAAGGGCCTCATCGCAGCTGCCAAGACAGTGCAACCGACGTGCACCACAATGAAAGGTGCACGTGGAGTCTTGTTTAAAACATTCACCTCTATTTCATAAAATACTGAATGAAGAGTGTGTTGGTTGGGGTCGAACAAAGAACCTTCGGCGCGAGACTTTCACAACTTCCAAATAGCAAGGTGTGACGCCTACTACCAAAAAGTTTTTTCTGTTTTCAGGTTCACTGAATACATTTTCGCAACAGCCTGTCGTACTACGGTAGAAGTCAGCCTCCAAACTTTATATGCTAAGCCAGCTAAGCGAATGCCGAAATTAAAACAAAATCGATCGAACTGACGTATGTTTTTCTTCCGTATTTAAAATAAGTACACATTTTAAATGCATGCCTGCAGGAACATGTTGAAATCGCGAGATCAAATCACCTCTCTTACTTCGAACAGAAAGAAGTGGTAAGACAGTATCGGACCCTTTGACGTTTCGGTAGCTCTTGTCTGCCTGCAAGTTGCTAACTTCGGTCCTCGCGCAAGGACTCGCTTGAAGAGTGAAATCTTCACACTTCCGGTCTCGTGACCCAAAAGGCAAACAAAGAAGACAAAAACACCCTCCCAACAACAACGCGCTCGGACGACTGATGACTTATGACTAGGGTTCCGTGTTTGCGGATGAATCCCCCAAAAAACGGAAAAACACTGGCCGTGTAAATCTTCCGTCAATTCGGATTTATCCGAAAAACTCCGCATTTGGAAGTCCGACAGTGACCAAATAAACAACAAAAATACGGAGCTTTACAATTATACTCTAACTGGGGCACAGGGTCGAGTGGTCCTGAGGTTATTCCACTTGAGTTTCCTTTGAAATTTAGAACTAATACCGCCGACCTTGAAGACGCAAGTAGTTCAGGGCGCAATATCGCATTGCGCAATTTTAAGAGGATGTACTGCAGACACACTCCTTAGAGTGCGCCAGCTGACAGTTGAATTTGTGACATTTTGATGTGCTACTACTCTACTCAAACTACTGTAGTTTAACTACTTTTTCGAGTAACTTGGTAACTTTCAATTACAACTTGATTTGGGTAATTAGTAGTTTAATTTAACTACTTTTTTCAGGTAACTTCTACTCAAATTACTAACTACTTTCGAAATCTAGTGCTAATTTTGCTCATCACGAAAGTTTGAGCGCAGAAATGAATAAGACGCCGGCAGATGAAGTGGCATTCCCGAACAAGGGGCCCCCTTGTTCGGGAAGGCGTCCTTGGGCCAAGGTGGCGACGAGCAGCCAAAACATAACACCGGCGCGCACGAACGCAGGAAGAGATGCTTAACAAGCCTTGGTCGGGTATTGACCTAATCCGGTAATGCACGCAGGCGCCGCGTTTCCAGCTGCAACCGTGAAAGACGGGGACACTCCGAGGGTTGTTGTTGTTTTCGTGTTGTCTGTCTTTAGTGAGTTCTGACTCAAGCGGTAGGTTCCACGGGAGGCGCCACTGGAATGACCTCGCAGCTGGGCGCCTCTTCCCATGGTCGCCTCGTCGTCAGCGCATACGCCTTTGCAAAGCCGGACTCCCCGCGCACAAACCCTGGCACGGATAATCCGTTCATGGGAGCACGTTCCCGCTTCCAGCTGCAACTGTACGAGCGACGATGCTTGTTCACGTAATCCTTCGCGTCCTTCCGACCTTCCATGCCTGGGAGACCTCCTCTTTGTTAAAAACGATTTACTTGTCAGGCGTGTCAGGCGCGTCAGAATATTGTAGTCGCCGGCGAGGATTGCGAGTTACCCTTGGGAGATCCTTTTGTTGGACCCGGCGTCAGCGGCGAAGTATACTTCGGTTCATCTTCTGTTAAACCAAAACAATTTTTTTTTCAGTAGCGTAGCACTAGCACTACAACGGGACGCGCAGTCGTCCGGATGATCTCATCGTCGTGGCGCGAGACTTGAACCCTTGACGGTCTGGTGCACTCGCTCAGCGTACTCTCAGAACGTCGTCGGAATAAAGAGGGGCCAGTCATAACAATCTCAACTTGCCGAAGAAAAAAGAAAAAGGAGGAAAGTTTGTTATAAAAGACCCTCTAGCCGAGGCAAACCTCACATGTTTCGTCATGGACACCTAAGATGCCGACACTCGCTTACCCGACCCTGCACAGCCTGTTTCTCAAATTCAACGCTGCCGTTCCATCCAGCGCGTCGGTGGAACGTCTGTTTAGCTTGGCTGGGGACGTCTTTAGAAGGAAAAGGGGAAAACTCTCCTATCAAGAACTTTGAAAGTCATTAATTGCTTCTGCGAGCGAATAAACTATTTTGGTGAAAACGCAAGCCATAAATAGACTGCATTTATTTTAGGCTCGCAGGGTTTTTCATTGATCAAAACTGCTGTTCATTTTGCTACCACAAAAATATAAAAAGTAACTTCGAAAGTAACTTCAAAGTAACTCGCTACTTTTTACAGTAGTTAGTAGTTTACTCAATTACTATTACAAATGCGTAATTTCTACTCTACTCCAATTACTTTTGGCGTCGATACTCAGTAACTTAACTTAACTACCTTTTTTGAGTAATTTGTACATGTCTGAATTTAGGTTAAAATTGATCACAATGAGAATCTCTGGAAAAAAAGATATTGTAGAGATATATCCAAGAAGTCCTGGTCTTGGATGGTGTGGGCTTGAATTTGGGTTTAGGCTCTGGTTTTATTTTTAAATGTTCATGAAGAACGGAACAAAACAAGGAATGTTTCAAGCAGCTTGAGGGATTCCCGTAAAAATAAAATCAAACTTTGAGATCGCAGGAACTATAACGCCACTATATTATTTAGTTTTTATTATACTCCAAATAAAACCATTCCGGAAGTCAATCGGTTCGTTGTGGTTTCTGAGAAAAAGACCAACGAGTTGAAATCAGGAGTTGCTATAGGGGCTCGGAAGCTGCGATATCCTCTAAGCAGGGAGCACATGAGTGGCAAAAACGGACGCCGCGCAGCAGCGCGCGCCAGTATTCATGTCAACCGGTGCTGGCGTCCTTACGTCACTCTAACGGACGAGCCTTGCGGCGCGCTTTGCTTGAGTGGTGACATCTCAGCCGTTTTTACGCCCAATCGTTTTTTTATGCATCTTGAAGTACGCGCAATCCGGTGCTCGACCAGCTCGAGCTTTGGCTTAATGCAGAGAAGCTATTTTAGCGCCCAAGTCACGCACCGAGTGCGCGAGAGCGTCACGCGCTGGTCATTCGGTACAACAGTGGAATTGTCTTCGAACCCTGGAGAGGCATTGACAGACATGGTAGGCACCCTAATCTGGCACAGAGGCATGAAGACCGAAGACGCAGCACTTCGGGCGTGCCAAGGAAGCTTTGATTACGCCACGAGACCGGCGACACTTGCTTTCGACAAGTTGTGCCTTTACATACGGCTTCACGCACATTGCACTCGCAGGACACATCCACACGGCGTTGATTCTTGATTGGTCTCCAAGCGTGCGAAGACACAGAGACGGCTGCCCCGGCGTGCCAAGGAAGCTTTTGATCACGCCGCGAGATTGGCGAAACTTGCTTTCGGAAACGAGTTGTGCCTTTCCCTGCGGCACTGGCACTTTTGTAACATTTCACGAGTTCTCGACGGCAAGTCTCGGCGCTTGCGCTGGGTCTTAAAACTTCTTCTGGCGAATGACGACGAACGAGTAAAGAAAACGTGTTCTTCAGCACGCTTTCGCAAGCCTGCAACGGTAGCGAAAGCGCAATGTTGTCTACGAGTAAGATGGCGGGCTGTCCGCGGCTTCCACTCGCGCTGCAACGACCAAGCGGGGAAGCGCGATCCAGCAGATTGTCATAGATATCAGTGGACCACCTCATGCTTACTAATAGAGTGCCTCAATGTTGTTGGCCGCTGCGCCTGTCGCTAGAGTGGCGACATCTTTAGAGAGGGCAAGTGCCGCCTTTTCGGGGATTCCCCGCGTTTCTCTCGACCGCTCCCGGTGGCGGCCGCCATTTTCTTCTCGCGTTGTGTTGACGCTGCACGCGTGATACCGGGAGCGTCCTTGGCCTCGTGGCCTCGTACCCACAACAACTAGGGTGCCTCGACAACAATGCCGGGTTGCTGCGTGCCGAAGTGCTCAAATAACTCCCGAAACGGGTGGAGGCTATTCAACATTCCAACGAACGCCAAACGGAAGCGACTGTGGCTGATGCAGATAAAAAGGGACAACTGGGAGCCGACCCGCTCCTCGTCTGTGTGCAGTGTGAGTAGCATGCTCTGTTTCCTTCCGATCCCTGTGTCGTTCACCGTAGGAAATATTGTTTAGAAGTACTGGCTGAGGTCCTGAACGATTATGCTATATAGGTACTTCCATGACTCGCTACTGCTATTGTTCGCAATCGTTGGTATAGGCAACCAGCGAGCCGACTTCTTTCTATTCTCCCGTACGCCAGTAAAATGCCATCGCCCAGCAACAAATGTTCGTGTGTAGCGCGAGCACGCCGATCTCGGAGGCTATGGTTCGTGCGCGCTGGTCAGCTTCAGGACAGAATGTTACTGAGTAAGAATATTTCGTGTTGTCCTTGCTTACCCGCAGTCTCGGGGTTGTAGGCCGTTCGGTCGACGCTGCTAGAGTGAGTGTAAATACCGGGCAATCGGGAAGGGGGGGGGGGGTTAGTTTTTTTAGGGGTTCTGGGGAGAGTGATTGACCTCAGCCTAGGAGGAGTATGACACTAGCGTTGTGTCGCACATTCCGTTATTTTGGTGTATGAACAGTTCTTTTGCAGAGAACCCATTAGTATAATGAACGTCTTTAAGTTAGATATTGAACATTCTCCCTTAGTGTGCATTAGCATGTTAAATAGACTCATGTTTGTAATAGATTGCCAATTTTAAGAAAAATATAATTGAGAGCAAGTTTGCTTTAGAGCCTACTTCTTTCTAATGATGCCCTCTGTTCTATTTTCAGGCCCACTTTGAGCCCAGTGCCTACGAGCAGAACAGAGCCGACGGATGGCAAAAGCTGACACCGATTGCGGTTCCAACATTGTTTTCCTTTCGCCGTAAGTACACGTATAGAGCATGAAGAGGGAGACACAGGCAAGCGCCTGGAAGCTGAGCATGGTAATAATGACCCTGAGTCTGGCATGGAAATTGACAAGACATGTTAACATTTTCCCTCACTTTTCACCATAGTATCATGATTGTTTTTATCATATAGGTTCCGCTTGAAGAATTTCCATTGTTCAATGCCTGCTGATGTAGAAAGAACACATTGGTGCGTGCAGTGTAGCTGCTAGCATGCCTGACTGGTAATCAGAATAACCGTTTTGGAGACCCAGCGTCGACACATTTCTTGTGGTGCGAATTGCTTATTTCGGTATATTATACGTATACAGTTTCTTCGTCCTCCTATCCGATTCATATTCTACCGAATACCTTGAACAGATGGAAATGTTTCCTTCTGCTAAATTAACTGAAGAGTGTGTTGAAAGAGGTGGGGGCACAAAGGAACTATTAATAAACGGGACAAGGGATTACATGTGTACCTGTTTCACCACCTCTATGAATGAGGCACACATGTCGCCTCATTTGCTTCGGATTTTGTTTCGGGGGGGGGGGGCGCCCATAGCAAAATGCTGTATGAGGGGGAGGGGAGAGGAGGCCCCAGCAAAATGGAAGATTTCAGGAGGGGTGCATGCCCCCCCCCTCCGGCTACGTGCCTGACCCTCGTCCTGTGTTTATTTCTTCTTCACGCTTTTAGTGTTCAGCCTTTGTTTTGTAATTTTAATAGACATCTACATTGCTCAGGCATTTTGTCTACTGAACTGGTTTTCATAGCTAATGAAGGTATGCAATATATTGGTTGACTCAAAAATAATGCCCCTCTAAGCTTCAGAGAGGTTCGCTGTCACTCTGACACTTCAAGGAGATTCCTTTTTGAGTTCTTCCTTCCAGCTGCTGCTTCCCTTGTGTTATAGTATATATCCGGTTGCCCAAAGGGATGGTAGCAGGGGTCGAATACATCTGCCTGACTCGTTACATATATATGAGGTATTTGTATGAAAATTATCAGCATATGGCAGTGTACAGAGCCACAATGACTTGCATTGGCCAACGCTGGTGGCTTGTAATCTAGCCATCGGAAGGAACTTTGATCACTTGTCGCGAGGAGGAAGCAGTGTATGCCCATGTGCGTGACCCTCTCGGCAATGTTGTTTTATGTCTTGCAGCGGCACCCAAACGAAGAAAGCCACCAAAGCCAAGATGTGTTCCTCCACCTGCTCCTGAATCAAAGAAAGACAGCTGTCAGGTGGCCACTGCACGCCATGAGGATATGGATCAGTGCCCGAGTTCGCCACCCACCCCTGCTCTGCCCAGTACTGACGTCGCATCTGCATCAGCTGGACATGACACCCCTGGTCCGTACCAATATCACCCGGCAGCTGGTGCTGCCATGTGCTCTGTAGATACTAATGAGTCTCGGAGTTCTCAGCCATCCCCTGCAGCATATGGTATGGATGTTTTATGTGCGCCTGCATCAGCTGAGAACGAGTTCCATGATTGCCATAGCAATTACTCAGCTGCTAAGGACAACCCGTTGACCACACTTCCTTCTTCCTGTCAAAGTGACTTCAGTCCTTACGTTACTGGTACCGATCCCAACGAGAGCCCTGACAGACTGGAATATGCGGAACTCAGAAAGCAGCTAGCTGATGTCACAAAGAAGTATGCCAGCTTGCAAGAAAATCACCAGAAGGCCAAAGGGACTATCAAAAGCCTGAAGAAAAAGGTAGATGCACTTGAAAAGGAACACCAGAACCTCAAGGACGGTTTGAAGTTCCTTAATGAAGATCAGCTCCGTGCACTTTCCAGAAACAACACACAAGGCTGCACATGGTCTGTGAACACTATTAAGCAAGCTCTCCAGATCAAATATGCGTGTGGAACATCAGGTTACGAAACACTGAGAACACTGGGGTACCCATTGCCATCCAACAGAACTCTTGGTCGAAGGTTGCAAGGATTAAGCTTCCTTCCAGGCATTCTTTCGGAGGTGTTTGACGTTTTGAAGAGTAGGACGATGGGAATGGAGGACATAGAAAAGGACTGTGTACTTTTTCTTGACGAGATGGAGATCACACAAGGCTATGAGCATGACCGTTCGGAAGACAGTCTTCTTGGCGGTGTGACACTTCCAGATCGACCGAAAGTTGTTGCAAACCATGCTTTAGTGTTTATGCTAGGAGGCCTGAATAGGCGTTGGAAGCAGGTAATTGCCTACCACCTGACTGGACGATCTGTCGATGGCTCGGTTCTAAAAGACTTTGTCTTCGAGCTTGTCAAGTTGTGCTCAGAAATCTCTCTAAGGGTCCTAGTCGTCACCAGTGATATGGGATCTGCCAACAGGGGCATGTGGCGTGAGCTAGGATTTTCAAGTCACAGAAACTCCCAGACCGTCTGTTCGATACCTCATCCTCACTTAAATGGGAAGCAACTTTTCTTCATGGCAGATCCTGCACATGTTTTGAAGAACATTCGGGGACAGTTTATCAGCTCGACTGTGTTTTCACTTGGTGATGAGACCGTGGCAAGACATCAGCTGCCAACCAGTGATGTCAAGCTTGATTATGTCGAAGCAGTCATCGATTATGACTCATCCAATGAACTCAAGGTTGCTCCACAGCTCTCCAAAGTTCACATCAGCGCCGGCCACTTCACGAAAATGAAAGTTGGTGTGGCGGTAAAATTGTTTCGAGAGGCACCTCCGGCGATTCGCTACTTGATCGATCGAGGAGTCCTGCCAGAAGAAGCAGAAACAACTGCTTGGTTCATGGAACTTATTTCGAAATGGTACAAGCTCATGTCGGCCCGTCACCCCAAGTTTGCACTGAGTCGCCTGGATACGTCCAAATATCAGAATGCCATAGAAAAGCTATCCCTCGCTGTAGAGACTGTCCGGATGATGAAGATGGGGTTGACTGCACACTGGAAGCCCTCGCAGGCAGGACTTTTGATATCCACCGACGTCGTTCTGCGACTGCAGACAGTTCTCCTAGGAGACGGCGGATATAGATTCCTCCTTACGGGAAGATTAACGCAAGATTGTCTCGAGAACTTGTTCTCTGTTATCAGACTACGGAAGCCAGTGCCCAATGCCTACGACATGAAGTACGCCTTGAAGCTTGTGTGTGTCAGCCAATTTTTGCACACACCAAGCTCCACGAGCTATGAACAGGACGACAGTGTCTACCTGGCGGACCTCCTGGCTCATGGCACCAAGCACGCAGCTGAAGACGCTGACCCCCTTCAAGACGTGGAAAACTCGTTTGTAGAGTCCCTCACCATGGAGGAAGAGGATATACTGTTCTACGTGGGGGCTTCATTCTGAAGGGCATGGCAAAAACCATCGAGGGGTGCAACAGATGCAAAAGTGCTCTGCTTGGAAGAAATGACAGCCGGTATGCCGGACTAACGTTGTACAAAGAGTATGTGCAAAGTGCTAACCACCTTTTGTACCCAACAGACGAGGTGATGGACATTCTTCACAAGTGTGAAGAGTACTTTAAAAGCCTAGTATACTCAGACTCCATTCTAGGCCTGAAGTCACCTGTGAAGTCCATCGGAACCTTCCTGCTATCCAAGTTCGCAGGCAACCTTTCAACCTGTGACCAGCATGGGGAGAAAATGGACAAGCTGCTGATAGATCGCTACACCTGTCTAAGGCTGAAGATCTATTTGCGCCACAGGCACAGGGTGGCATGTGAAGGCTATTCTAGCAAAACCTGTGCGGGTGTAGCATTACTCTGAGGACTATTATCTGAGCCATGCTTTTTGCTTTGTTGAGTAGCTTTGTTTAGGTATATTGTGTCACTTCTCTTGTTTTTCAAGCCCTGTTTTCGTCGTTGCGTACTCAGGTTTCGTGTTGTTTTCGTGTATCTGTGATTTGCGGGCTCTTTTGAGTAGCTTTGATTATGCATAATGTTTCACTTTTCTTCTTGTTGAGGCTGTTTGTGTGGTTGCGGATTTAGGTGCCTGCGCGTTTTCTGTTCCTTTCGTGTATATAAATCTGTGCTTGGCCGGCTTTGTTGAATAGGTTTGCTTAGGTGTGTTGTTTCGCTTTACTCTTTCTTTAAGCTCTGTTCCTTAGCTAGCTTACCGAAATGTCTCCACGTTTTGTATTATTTTGTTGTATATAAAATATGCGCTTTCATAAATTTATGTGGTACTTGAGACTTGTTCCTCTGTTCCTTTCATTTTCACCAACCTGGTTTTGGTCCTGTTCCGAGTGCATATTATGATGATCTTCATTCTATCCACCTAAAATTTGTTTTGTGTGATCTGTGTATCTTGTCAATTTTACCATTCTAATGAACCTACCGGTTGTAGGTGCTGATAGCCAGTTTGAAAACTAGTTTCACCACAAGAGCTAGAGCATGTACATAGGTGATGCTTTTAGAGCTAGCTGCAGAAACTTCTCTTCCAACATGTTAATAATAATAATAAAATCTTTATTCATCTTCAGTATACATCGAAATCACTGCGTGTCGCATCTGGGTCCTTAGCCATCCTGGCTAGTTCTGGATCCATACATGTATACAAAAATAAGGGATGCGGTTTGATCCTGGCACTCATGTGTGTGCCTCACAAATAAAATGCATAATTCACAACATGTCCAAATAGGGCTTTTTCACTGTTTGCATAAATGGTTTATTTTCTTTTATGGTTGTGCTTAATGAATGCCAAAGTTTTGTACCTACATAACGTATTAGACGACCGTATACGTTGCTATAGGGCGGAGTATTAAAATTATTTATAAGAATATTTCTTATGACTCTACCTGATTGTACGAATATATATGATGGGAGTGGTATATTATTTAATACGATATTATGCACCAGAATTACTGTATTATAGTTCCTTAGCATTAAAAATGGCATTATTCGTTGTTTCTGAAATGATAAAGCTGAGTGAGAATTTAAACTTGCACACTCTAGTATTTTCAGTGCTCGTTTTTGTAGCGTTATTATTTGTTGTAAAAAGCTTAGGTATGTAAAACCTCAAGATACTACACGATATTGTAAGTGAGTATAAAAAATGGTGAAGTAAATCGCCCCTAGCGTTTTAGAATCAGAGTACTGTCTGGCTTTATGTAAAGTGTAGACCGAATATCCCAGTTTCTTACATACAGTTCCAATGTGTGGCTTCGAATTGAAAGAAGCGTCAAGAGTCACTCCTAGATATTTAACACATTCTACCCCTTGAATGTACTTATTATTTATTTTTATATTTTGTGCCTCTGTTGAGGTGGCCTTATATGGGGAAGCAAACATTATATAATTTGTTTTTCGGTGGTTTAAAGATAGCTTATTGTTCGAAAACCAGTTCTTAATCTGTTTAATGTCCCGATTGATCTCCCCTTCCAATATTTCCCAGGAGCTTCCGGTTGCAAGCAATACTGTATCGTCTGCGTACATTACCGCATGCAACTTGCCCATAGCTTGAGGTGAGTCATTTATGTATAGAGAGAAAAGAATCGGTCCCAGTACAGATCCCTGTGGCACTCCTGTCAACACCGTCTCACTGGTAGGGTACTGCTCCCCTATGTTGACTAGTTGTGAGTGTGATGATAAATAGCTCTTAAATAAATCCAAAGCAAAGCCACGAAACCCATACCTTTATTTGCTAACGAATATTTCATGATTGACGGTATCAAAGGCATTTTTATATCGAAACAAATACCAACTGCTATTAGATTCTTATTTAAAGGTGCATGAATAAATTGACTTGCACTTAAGACCACTGTACTAGTTGATTTAACTTTTTGAAACATTACTGAAATGTTACTTGTCCAAAGTGCAATGTGAAATGTTACTTGCCTAAAGGCATTTCAAAGGTAACGAAACCTATTGATTTTGGTCTCTGCGCCACTGCGGGAGTAGGTGGTCTAATAGCGGAGTAGGTGGCCTAATAAAATTCTTAACTTTTGCGATATAAAAGCGAATTGAAAAAAAAATTATTTTTCTTGTTTTTAGTTTAAAAAGCTCGTAGTGCGAGTGTTACGGTGCTTATTTGGAACATCCGTATAACCTTGAAGAGCGTGGATTTCTCGAAGAGTTCGCCCCAGGCCAGCCAAATACAAATCCCAGCCCATCTATCATTTCAATTTTGTTAGGTAATAATACCGGCGAATTAAAAGGGCGATATATCGAGCTCAGCGTAATCGCGGTCTCCGCCTCGCTGGTGACATCCTTTCATTACACTCATTTAATTCCGACGTCAAATACCGAAATCTGTTGCACAAAACGGTACCGCACATACACACTGTCCACAAACTTACATAAATCGGCCATCAGCAAGAAGCGGATCACAACACAAGTGGCAGCCGATGGCACTTTCGCCAACGAACTCGCCGCATGTGCGCACTAAATCGTCATTTTATATCATAAAACAGGTGCACACGTGACTCGAAGGGTGAGGTGACGCGTTCCTTAAAGCAGTCCCCTTTATTTTACAAGTGATCATACCGAATAACTGCACAAGGAGCTCAAAGGGGAATGCGACGCGCTCTTTTCCATTTACCCAGCGCGTCAAGCGAGAGAAAAATGGCCGCTCTTCTAGCAGACGACAGAGTTGTCCCCACTCAACGTTACTAGAACCACTCAGTTGGGAAACTGCCATAGAGACTGCTCTGAAAAAGTGGCACCGATCCGTCCACGAGAACCGAGCTAATGGCGATCCCAACGCCGCCATTTCTCAGGCAGCGGCCAGGCGAGGAACTGCACGTGACTTCCATTTTCCATGTAATCAGCCATTTTGGGGCCAGAACAGATACTGTGGAAGGGGCTTCGAGGTAGCGCCCCCGACTCCCAAGCGGACGCGCCGCGGATTACTACCGTTGGTAATATGCGCCTAACTCAGGACGGGCTACCTGAAATCACCGCTGAGGCACGGTTGTATAAAAACAATATTAATTATACTGCAAAACCTTGCGAACTAAAGATTTTAGAAAACAACACGCGCCCTCCATTTTGTACTAAACTCCAATAAAAGTTGCTACAAAAAGAGTTTTTTTTCCGTTAGTTCTTACGCAAAAACATGCTTTCTAAAAGCTCAAGGCGACCACAGTTAAGACAAATGATACAGAGTGGCGCTGTTATCGTATTTAGCTCGGTCTCGGCGGACGCCAGCGGTCCAGGTTTCAACGGCGAGTTTCCCAACTGAGAGTTTTAGGAACGTTGTCCCCACTCCAGCAAGGCGCAGCGGCCAACAACATTGAGGCTCTCTACTTACTAACAAACCGCAGCGCCCCTAGCGGACGCCACCGGCGCCGCGCATGCGCGATGGAGTGTTGGCAAGGAGCTCGCCGTCGCCCATAAACAAATTATTGGACGCCGATGTTGTCTGCATCGGTGTGAGTCCCCGTGCTCTTTTTCGCGTTGGAATTGTTGATTCTACGTTTTCCTGGCAATGCCTGATTACTTTAGTGGCCTCGGCGAAATTAACGGGGCTCGTTACACCGCAAAACGTCGCGAGAATACTGTGATATGCGGCGATTCATTTCGCGTGGATGTCGCAGAATTGGCGCTAAAGCCTTGTGTCGTCGTTTCCTTACTTTGTCCTAGTCTTTCGGCGCTCGTCTTTTCCCATAATGAACCAAGTGGCCCAACTCATCATTTTGTTTCTAAAGCCTGATTCGCATGATGAGATTCTGGTCGCTTATTTTCAGTCGCGACATCGCTCGGGCTTCAAAGGCGTGGACCGTAGCTGAGATGGTCGACGTCGATACTGAAAATCGCAAGCAGAATCGGACCAAGTGAGTCAGTCATAACAAGTGGGTGATGGCCTTTTATGGTAACAATAATCAACATATCCTTGTATCTACTGTTTACACCGAGTATACTTACCCCAACCCACCTTCAAACTTAATGAGACCTTCACTTACTTCTTATTGCCATTACCGGGTCATCGTTTGGTCTACGGGATGCTCTCGTTTGAACGAGCAGACGACAACAAGCAGAAATGTTTGAAAGTGCAGACTACAGTTCGAACGATCAGGCAGCTGTTTGAACTTGGACGCACTGAACGTAGTCTGCAAGTGGTCCGTACAACTTGGTGGTTTTCCCGTGTTCATGTTGGAACAAATCAAATAAATCTGATGACCACAAGTATCCGTGAATTCAACCTGAAATGCTCCCCACACAATCAATCGTGATCCCACGGCGTCTGGTTTTTATTTTACATGGCACCTATCACCGTTCTCGGACGAACCGAGCAGGCAGAAAACATGAAAACTGACCTTCAAACCTTGGCCGACTCTTTTGGGTTTTGCCTGCTTTCTTTCAAAACAACACAGAAATGCACGTCCCGCATGGTGACTTCCGCCCAAAGTCCCAGACCGGAAGTGCGCGCGACGCGGCACCACCGCGCCGTGACGTAACAGAGCTGAGTCCGTGTATAGCGACGCGACGTGGTGCGGTACAAAAGAGAACGAAAGTATATCCGGAGGGTGATTCCACGTCAGTTCATGCAATGATGGTCCGGGTCATAATTTAGATATTTTTGTTAAAAATATATATGAAAGCCATGTTCTTGGGAGGAACATTCAGCTATATATGAACGCCGTAACATTTTTTTTCGCTGAGATATAAAATAGAGAAGCTCGAGGCGTGGAAATTGAGAAGATTTTACGATGCTACTTTGCACAGTCGTCATTTCCTCATCGAAGCTTTCACGTCACCATAACTTTTTAATACATTTTACAAAAAGATATAACAACACATACACAAAAAATTAAAAATATCAATAAAATATTTCTATGCAAACAAAAAATCAAACATGGCATAAAAACGCGTTTTAGAGACATATTCACAATTTTTTTGCAAATAAACCATCTTTCATAATATTTCACAAAACATATCAAAATGCGCGTCTTTAAATATTCTTTACGAATATGTAAAAATTACTATGCCCACCATTAATTGTCTTTTTGTTATTAACGCGGAAACGCAGCTGATTTCTCAAAATGTGGCAAGATTGGGCGTCGATATTTAAAAAGAAACTCCATCTTTTATTTTTTTCGAACTCCCCTTGGCACTTTGCAGTGACTTGAACTAACCTGTGATGGCAAAACATTGAGTAACATATGACCTCCAAACGGGAAAAGCTACGACAAACCTTCACTCGGAGCGAGCCGACGTCTTCGTCATAGCGGCTTTGCCGCACAGCACCAAACATTTTGAGCGTTAGTTTTGGCATGTATTTTATATTTATTAATTCTTTCTTTTTCAAAGGGGTGAGTATAACTGACGCGAAAAGGGACTTTGAGCTGGAATACCATTATTTAGCTTACAATTCACAAAAACAAAACGGCCCCACTCTGCAAATTCGCTAACTATGCATACATAAGCTTAAAACTCTCAGTTGCCCAAGTGGCCATGTATGCAATCCGGCTTTTCCAACCGCACTCAACAAAGTGCGGTTGGAAAAGCTACTGGCTCCACGGACAGTGAACGAATCTGACCTTTTATGCCAACATTGCTACAAATACCTCAAGAATGAGATTACTTCTCCTCACAACGTGAGTACATCAAACTCTTCTTTCCGGGACTCTGATGAAATTTTGGCTGAAGTGAGTCAAGACTTGTGTGCTGCTAGTCCGTCGGTAACCCCATTGAAACCACGTAAAACCACTACAAAAAAGCGCGAAGCGTATTTGAAGAAAAAACAAGCTCAAGTGAGTTCTTCGATTAGAAGAAAGCTGTCAAGCGTTTATGGCTTGAAAACCGGCGAAGACAGTTGTGAGCACTGCACGGAGTGGTTTGACGCGTTCCGCGAAGCGCTGAAGGCATGCAGTTTCCACCAGGAACGCAAGCGATTGTACACGCTTCTGCCACCAAGCATCTCGAAGAAAGAAATATTGCGTCTGGTGCCGGAAGCGACTGCCAACATGATTGATCAAACAAGAAAATTGAAGCGTAAAGGTGGTGTATGGGCAACCCCTGATCCCTACATGGGAAAAAAGGCGAATGCCGAAGACGTGAGGGTTGCACTTGAGTACTACACACGCGACGACCTCGCATGCTCTGTTCAAAGCCCCAACAAAAAGGACGTCGTCAAAGCCATGATCAACGACAACAAGACCAAAGTCGTAAAAATGCTTATGACCCGCTCTATTAAGGAAGCTCACCAGCTGTTTAGGAAGGACCATCCCCATCGAGAACTAGGCATCTCCAAATTTTATTCCCTACGACCAAAATGGGTAAAAAAGAGTCCCGAGCACGAGGTGTGCGCATGCATATATTGCGTCAATTTTCAGTTGCTTTTAACGGCAATAACAAATGCCTCAAAGAAGACAGTTCCTGAAGACGACCTCAAGCGCATCTACCTCTGCAGCGCTCCACAGAACGATTGCTTCCTGCGCCGTTGCGAAAAGTGCCCAAAAATGCAGAGCATCTCGCTGCAGTCGCTCCATCTCGACGAAGACGAAGAGATCTGTTTCGCGTTATGGGACGCCGGCGAACTCGTCAAAAAGGTTATGGACACTTCCGCCTTCCTGCGGGAATTGGAGTCATGGAGCGAAAACTATATGAGTATATGAGGCATTCTTACATCCGTGATCTTCAACAAAGCCTGATACGTGACACAAAAACCGCCTTATCACCCAAGGCAGTGATGTTCCACTTCGATTTTGCGGAAAAATTGGACAGTAATCTTCCCAACCGAAGTGCAGAGTTTTCATTGGAAAAAAAAACTCAAGTGCCTCTCTTCACATGTGTGGTTAGGTCCACGCAAGACACGCAAAAGCTTTGCCGTTGTCAGCGATGACACGACACATGACACAGCTCACGCTCTTCTAGCCATATAGCGGCCATTTGAAGAATCGCTTCCAATTGCACGAACTGTCTCGGAAGCCGTACTCTTCGGCAAGACGGATCTTTTCAGTCACTGGACACGGAAAAAGCGCTTGTGATGGAGTATAGATGGTGTTTTTAAACACCACGCAACGCTCACCAAACTTGAGATCTTCGCTCAACTCAACGATTGTCACCGCTAAAGACTTTGTGGAAGTGCTACGTGAAAAAGTAGCAAATGTCTGCATGTTCCACCTGTCTGCGGAACGGGTTCGAGAGTTTCGTGCGGTGAAGCAAGCAGAGTGGACCACCGTAAAACCTGTGAGAGGAATCCAGGCATCTCATCTGTGGAAGTCATCATATGCCGAGAGGCCGGATGTATACATGGCCACTCGCGCAACTGAGAGTTTTAAGCTTATGTATGCATAGTTAGCGAATTTGCAGAGTGGGGCCGTTTTGTTTTTGTGAATTGTAAGCTAATTAATGGTATTCCAGCTCAAAGTCCCTTTTCGCGTCAATTATACTCACCCCTTTGAAAAAAGAATTAATAAATATAAAATACATGCCAAAACTAACGCTCAAAATGTTTGGTGCTGTGCGGCAAAGCCGCTATGACGAAGACGTCGGCTCGCTCCGAGTGAAGGTTTGTCGTAGCTTTCCCCGTTTGGAGGTCATATGTTACTCAATGTTTTGCCATCACAAGTTAGTTCAAGTCACTGCAAAGTGCCAAGGGGAGTTTGAAAAAAATAAAAGATGGAGTTTTTTAAATATCGACGCCCAATCTTGCCACATTTTGAGAAATCAGCTGCGTTTCCGCGTTAATAACAAAAAGACAATTAATGGTGGGCATATAATTTTTACATATTCGTAAAGAATATTTAAAGACGCGCATTTTGATATGTTTTGTGAAGTATTATGAAAGATGGTTTATTTGCAAAAAAATTGTGAATATGTCTCTAAAACGCGTTTTTATGCCATGTTTGATTTTTTTGTTTGCATAGAAATATTTTATTGATATTTTTAATTTTTTGTGTATGTGTTGTATATCTTTTGTAAATGTATTAAAAAGTTATGGTGACGTGAAAGCTTCGATGAGGAAATGACGACTGTGCAAAATAGCATCGTGAAATCTCTCAATTTCCACGCCTCGAGCTTCTCTATTTTATATCTCAGCGAAAACAAATGTTACAGCGTTCATATATAGCTGAATGTTCCTCCCAAGAACATGGCTTTCATATATATTTTTAACAAAAATATCTAAATTATGACCCGGACCATCATTGCATGAACTGACGTGGAATCGCCCAGGACTAGTTGGACTCTCCGCTACATCTCAAAAGATGGCGCCACCGAAATTGCGCGTCTTTTTTCTTTTTTGTTTGTTTTGTTTCTGAGCTTGTCAAAGGGCGTATTTCTCTTCTAAACAACCCATTCGCATTTCGCCTTTTGGGATTTCGTCCCATTCTCGTTTGGTTTCTTCTCATAAGATCCGAACCCTTTCTTTCGCATTTTTGCTCATTCTTATTTTTCCCATTCACGCTTACTACCGAAAAGGTTCTGCCTGCGCGGCTTCGCTGGTTGGTTTTACGTTGCTTTAGATCCTCCGCGGGTCCTCCCCGGATGTCGGGTTGCGCGTTTTTTGACTTTTGAGGGAAGTGGCGAGCCTTGTTGCCGGACTCGGCAAGTGTGTTTCGGAGGAGAAAAGCCTCCTGTCGGAATGTCGGCGAGAGATGTGCAAGAGTTAACGCTTTTTTCGTTTCGACTGCAGTTTGTACACGTTACCGAAAGAATGTAATCCCTCCCGACCAAAAACCAGTTGGCAAATTTTTGGTAAAAAAATAATCTATTTCTGATTACTCGAAGTAAAAAGTTATTAGACATTATTATTACCGCGTTGTTCAACGAATACGATTGAAAGATATGGCTTCAAAAGTACCAAACTCCGTTAGTTCTAAGCAATTCCCGCTTTTTTTTCTTTCTTTTCTTTTTCTTTTTTTATTCTGGTTGATTCCTCTGTTGGATTTGGAGCGATCCAAAAATGCTCCAACCTCGCGCCTTCAGAGCTGTGAATGCCAGCTCGCGCTTTCATACGCATAAAGATACCTACAAAAAAGTGCCCTAAAACAGCTCTGAATTCATCGAGGAAATTCCCCGTAAGTACATTTTTAATGGTAGACTTTCGGCGCGGAGCATGTAAAATTATAATGTCATTATAGTAACTAAAATTGTTTCCAATGTAATGAAATTATTCTTGGAATTATTGCGTGAGAAAAGTAATTAGATTACTACTAAAATTCTCTAAAACTTTGTTAATCATAAGTAGTTTGATTACTTGGAATCAATTACGTACATCTTGTTTAGGTGTATCTGTGCGCTTTATTTGAGTGAGTAGGAGGAGTGTCCAAGTTTTTTGTTTTGACGCCCCCGACTGGTCCGACAGAAACCAACTGTGTGTTTTTAAAATCGTCTTTCTTGCGCGTTTCGCCGTCGTCAGACGTTGTCTCGCAGTCGAGTTCAGTGACGACCGGATGTCGTATTTCTGGGTGAAACTTTACTAATAAAAAAAAGAAAAAAAAAGAGAGACACGGTTAGAGTGGGCGAAAAACCCAGCGCTGCCCGGAACACGAGGGGGACGTGCGGTTCCGCTTTTTGAGACATAAACGCATATCGGCATTTTATGCCGATCTACGTTTGGCATTCACTTTATTGCGGTGTTGATTCTGCAGCTTAGAATTCAGCTTATTACTTTTAGCCTGAGCGGTTTGATCGTAAAGGAAATTTGGGCTGAACATTTGCAGCCGCATTCACCAGTCCTGACTAACTACCGCTGTTTAAAAGTTATTATCATGACTAAGTAGTCGCGAACTGAGAAGCGGAAGTGACATAAAATGATAGGTCACGCGCACGCGTACTTAAACGCCGCTGCGTAAATGGGTATTTTATTGTATAAAAACTAATATTTAAATGTTCATCAGGAAGAAAAAAGTTACAATGAGAAACTAATCGCGCGAGACAGAGTTTTACAAAGAAAAATTAAAAGAAACGCAAGGAATAAATACGAAAGCCGCATTGCCAGCGACATGAACAAATATGGAAGCGCCCGTAAGTGCGTTTTTCTCGCGGTCCAGCGCCCTGCTGAGATCGCTTTAGCGGTATCTCTGGCCGTTGAACATAGCTATCTTATATAACATTTGCTCCTCCAATTCTTTCTACATGTGTCCCCCAGCGTTCCGAGACAGTAAGTGCTTCGTTAGCGCTGGCGGACAGCGGTGATACGAGTCGGCCAAGGCGCTGAGCCGCTAGTCACCCGGTAAACACCGGCTAAACTAGCCCTACCCCATGACTAAGATTTGTTAGTCGACTTCTTTGTCGCGCGGGGCGACTAGGCCCTAAACACGACCGGTGAATAACAAGCGCTCACTTAGCGGCGACTATCGCTCGCCACGAGATCATCATTTTAGTTGACGACGTCGCTAGTCGGTGGTGAAACAGGCGCTACTCGCGCCTGGTGAATACGGGTGTTGGAGTGCAGATGACAGTGCGACTATACTCCGTTTCACGATAACTTGGCGAACTGTGGAGGCTGCGGCCCGGCGACCCATTAGGAGCGCCCAAGCAAGGGTCGTGATGACACTCCGCGGCCAAGTCTACGGGGGACGCCTTTTTCGGAGGTCGATACGGGGCAGAGCGAAATAGCAGAGTAGTATTTTGACGTCTGTGACGTCATGTCCGGTTTATTTTGTTACCTTGACATCCTGTGTTGACATCTTCACCTCCAGTCTTCACCTCCAGTGTTCACCGTTCACCTCTTCACTTCGCGTACTCCTCCGGAGTATGCTCCCAGCTCGTTCCTTCGAAGTCAACACAACTGTCATAGTTGGTAAATAACGGCCCGTGCCAGTCGTTTGCAAAGCGACGTAGATGGAAACAAATCGCCGCGGCGTTTTTCGCGGTCTCGGAGATGCAGCAGCGAGCCGACGTTTCAACTACGAGAGTGTCAGCAAGAGCCACGTAAATACCTGCGCACACTCGGAGCGGACGCGCACGTTTGATCGAAGTGCTTCGGGACCGATCTTTTACGAGTACCAGTCGATATTGACGTGACTCTCGGCAAAGAAAGGTGGGACCGGCATTGCGTAGCTCCCACGAACTGTTATAGCTCGACAGTAATGTACTATCGGAAACAATTGAGCGTGAACGCGCCCCCGCGGCGACAAGCGTGTCAGAATAAAAATGGCCCACTAATAACAAAGTGTACATACCTTGTTGCGAAAGTAATCCATACGGCGTTTATTTGAGCTCCAAATCACACAAAACAAGGAGATAGAATGGACGACAGCGTTCGTCACCGCTGCCTCGGAAAAGGAGATGACAGGGGAAGAGAATGACCCCTTAATCTAAAATTGAGGGTCGCGCGGGCGCGTATTCCATTCAGCAAGCCAGCCGGTCGCTCGTGGGCAGACGGTCTTGGCCAAGGACCGTCGGAGCAACGCCGGCAACGTTGCGATGAGTCGGAGTGCCTGCTCGGCCTCGAGCTCGCTCGGTCGGTGGCATCGTTGCCGTTGTACCTTTCCCCGGGTGTTTGTGGATCCAGCGTTCATGTTCGTCGTGGCCGGTTTCGAGTACTTCCTTCTTTTTTCTTGCTGCTTGAAATCGGGACACGCGAGAGGAGCACGTAGAAAAATAAATGTCCGTTGGTCGTCGCGACCAAGTAACTGAGCGACGTTGTCGGTCATGTTGATTTGATCGTAGAAAGACTGCTCCGGAGCTGTTGTCGTACGTACATTCTTGGCGTAAGATCGCTTCGTGTACCTGGCCTCTGTTCTTTAGCGTATGGCACTGCAACAATAACACGCCGCGACCGCCGCCTCCCCCGCCCCGACACTAGACACAACTGGACACAACCACCTGCAACAAACTCTCCGCAAAACGTAAAACAAAAAATTTTTTTTGCTTGTTTTTACGTTTTTGGCAGTGACGTCACGGACGTCTCTGCCCCGTATCGACCTCCAAAAAAGGCGTCCCGGTCTACGGGGGCTTTGTTATTGCCACAGCAACAGCGCCGTCCGCGACAAAAAGTAGTTCTAGGCTTCTTTTTCTTTTAACGACAAATGAACTCGCGCGATTCCATCTCTAACGAGAAGATGTGAACAATAAAGAAGAACTAATCACACATTTAGGAGTTTCAGTTATATTTAGACCAAAAAGTGACGCCCCATCCGTATCCGGTCCCGATTGTTTTCTCCGTGTAGCGCCGTGGCCGTTGGCGATCGCCGGCAATTGCAGTCGTGCAATCGTCCGTTTCCGCTCAAAATATCGCGCTGTGCCGCTATTGTGAGGGGGCCCACTCGGACCACTGCGGGGGCCACCGTCAGCTTTGCCCTCCCGATTGTTCCCGCATGTTTTGATGGCAGAAACCGTCTCTCGTTATTAACTGTCGAGTTTCTGATTTCAAAATGGACAAGAAGTGCTTCGTGCCAAACTGTAGTTCTGGGTACCGTTCATGTAAGGAGAAGGCCTCCTTATTTAAAGCGCCCACAGACCCTGACCGCCTCGCATTGTGGGATCGTGCAATTCCGCGATCTGACCGCAAGCTGCAGCCTGGCGATTGTGTGTGAAAAACATTTTAGTCCACACCTGATTTCAAGGACCTACCATGTGGAGCACGAGGGGAAAGCGCTTTTGGACGCACCAAATGGTCAGTGCTCTCCACGGAAGCAGTGCCATCGATTTTCCCGAATTGTCCGAACTACCTGTCAGCGTCGCCCAAGCCACCTAGGAATGCACCGAGATAGCGACTGCTCGTTACCCACGTAGCATCCCCAAAGCGGCGTTGCTCGCTGAACGTATCGCAGAGTGAGTCCACCACAGTAGTTGACATCACCCTACCAGTAGAACCTGCACCGACCTGTTGTAGTGATGACCTCGACTCAAGGTGTGGGAAGAGAAAAGGAAACCAAACCAGTAGAAGTGTATTCCCTTTATCCTGTGCAAGCTGCAACCGATGCACTGAAGGAGGAAAAAATGTCTACAGAAAGTGAACAAGGTGAGAACGCTCTCAACAGCTACAGGCCCGTCTGTTTTTTACGGCACTGTTTGCGACTGCTGGAGACATGGGCGTACCAACCGGGGGGGCAAGGCATGTGTTTTGCCCCCCCCCCTGAAACAGCCTCCACTGGGCAGGGCAAACACTGGCCGGCGACGCTCAAAAAATACCAAGAGCACCGCCCCCGACCCGCGGGGGCATATTTTTAACAGGCAGGTGATACAATCCCTAGCAACGGTGCTCACGCCGGATTGGCTGGTTCGTGGAGACAGGCGCAGCCGCCATTTCCGATGCCCTCCAGAGAAAAGGGAAAGAAGGAGGCTCCCCTCTTATCAGGATCCTCCTTTGTGCCTCTCGGATTTGCACAGGCGTCGCTATTCTCCTCCCAGAAGATTATAGAAGATTAACCCGTCACTCAAAATTCTTACAAAAGCAGCTTCTCTCTCCTCCTGGAGCTCCGGACTTGGAGCGAAAATAAAAGTTTTTTTTTCTCTCTCTCTCTCTCTCCTCCTTTTTCATGGTGGGGAAAAGTTTGCGATGTGACGTCAATGCAAGGAGCCTATAGGCAGTGGTTACAATGCGAGTTTCCGAAGCGGTAGCGTAACTTAGTTGTAAGATGTCTGCCTCATACGTAGCAGACCCGGGTTCTATCCATGGTGTGGGCTTCTTTTTTTTTTCCTCGAACATTTTGTTTTGTTGAGGCATTTGGCGATATTTACGACATTTCTTTTTTACGATTAACACTGAAAAAAAAAATGTTGTCGACGAAACATCGCTGAACTAAATCGTATGGGACTCTATTTACGGATGTGCATGGGGGACAGCGGGGCTTGGGTTGCCGGCTGCAAAGCGGCGTGTACGGGGGTAGAAAGGAGGGGGGGGGGGGGCTAAGTGGGTTAATAGTTTTGTAATTAGCAGCCGCACACTGTCGCCGCGAAGCGGCGTGAACACAGGCGGGGGGAGGGGGAGGCGGGTTATATACACGCGCTGTCCGAATCCGAAATTTAAGTTCCCGCGCGTTGCCGAGCAGCCAATCCGGCGTGAGCGTCGTTGCTAGGGGGTCTATCACCTGCGCCGTAAAAGTTAGTGATGGACCGAATCTGCCGAACTTCAGATTCGGCAAAGTTCCGCACATGCCGAAATTTAGAAGGAAAGTTCGGCAAAAATTCGGCGAAAATTCGGCAAATGTTTGCGCGCGCGCACGAACGCGACGGGGCCATGGATCGCAAATGGACGCCGCGCAGTCGCGCGGTTACCATCGTACAGTTTAGTACAACCAGCGGTTACGGCGAGGTGTGGAGTAGGCGACACGGTAACTGTGCGTTTGTGAGCTTTCGCGAGTGTGGTTCTCTTCAATATTTTCTGCCTCAAGAACAGAAGATCGACCAGTAATTTACGCAGTCCACTGCGCAAGTGACAAATGATGCGGTGCATTCTGGATAACGTGATTTTCATTTGACCTTTCCATTGATGAAACGAGGTAGTTGAAACATTGACTGACAACTGACAGTTACGCTCAGTGTTCGCAGCCCACTGCCGTCAAACGGGGCAGAGTCACGAGAGCTTGCCAGAATGTATGGGATGCAGCTGGCATCCTCGTCATAATGTGATACATGTTTTCCCCCTTCTTTTCTTTCCTTTTTACGCACTTTCTGTAGTGTGTATATTCTGTACATTTATATATCGGTTTTGTTTTTTCACATGTGGTGGCGGGCTGGCAGGCGCTCTGCGTAAGGGTTTTCACCTATCTGCCTAGCCCGGGCCGCACACCACCACATGGGCCCCTTCCAGTTTGTGCAAATAAATTATTATTATTATTATTATTATTATTATTATTATTATTATTATTATTATTATTATTATTATTATTATTATTATTATTATTATTATAATAACAATGCTATTTTCGGCTCACAAGTAGTTTGTGCCAAAACAGAATAATATTGCTTTTTAGTTCGCGTTATTTCGCGATTTTCATGTATCTGCATAAAACTAAACACAGAACTATCTATCATGCTCGACGTTGCACATCCGACATTCCTAACTCTCCCCATCTTCCTAAACGTCCGTGTGTGTCCTAACACCAGAAACCGGAATTTTAAAGGTTAAAAACGGCACGTTGCGAATATGGAACGCACACTTTCATGCAAAGCTGACGTCAAGTGACTCAAATCGAAAAACATGCATATTATACAATATTGTTATCTCTTCTGGTGAAGGCTCAGCAACCGTTGCATTCGTTTTCGCGCACGAAACGGCGACTCCCAGAGAAAGTAAGAACGCAGTGATTGCCTTTATTTTAACAATGTAAACACACTTGCAGGCGTGCGCTGATGAAGTCTCAAAATCAAAACTCTGGTAGCGTGATTCGTGACTGCGCCGGCTACTACCCAACCTCGTTGTCACGCCACTTTCTGGAAGCAGACACTAAAATTGCAAGTAAACACACAAAAGCGACACCGATACAATTATCTTGCAGAATATCACCTTATTTAGTAATAACTGTGTCAATAGGCACTACATGTTGTATTTAAGTTAAGAAAAAAACATAAACCTTTTTTCGTGAGAAAAAAACTAAATATCAACGTTAAGTCTGGAAAATAGCTAACGTAATACCTGTTCACAAAACTGGTGATCGCCAACTAATAAGTAATTACCGTCCCATCTCTCTCACCAGTGTTCCATCTAAGCTCATGGAGCATATACTTTACTCAAATATAATAAACTTTCTTGACTCTCATAACCTTCTTTTTGAACATCAGCACGGATTTCGTAAATCTTACTCTTGTGAAACCCAGCTAACCGCCTTCCTTACTGATATTTATTCAAGCTTCGATTCGAATATTCAGACCGACGCCATTTTCATTGACTTCTCCAAAGCATTCGACAAAGTACCACACCAACGTCTTTTAACAAAGCTTAACGATATTAATATTCATCCCTCTGTTGTTAAGTGGATTTCTGAATTCCTAATTAGCCGTAAGCAATATTCCTCCGTTAACAACGTAAAATCTCCCACCTCTACCGTAACGTCAGGTGTCCCCCAGGGAACCGTACTTGGCCCCCTTCTGTTCCTAATCTATAGTAATGATCTCCACCTTAATATAGGTTCTTCTGTGCGCCTGTTCGCCGACGATTGTGTCATTTACCGACCCATTCTTTCATACCATGATCATCATGCTCTCCAGGAAGACCTTGAGTCATGTAATCCATTGGTGTGAAAAATGGCAGATGACGTTAAACTTCAATAAATGTAGATCCCTATCATTTTCCCGCAGTTCGCGTGCCACACCATTTTCGTATTACCTCACTAACACTCAAGTAATAGCATGCTCATCTTATAAATACCTGGGTGTTCATCTCACCTCTGACCTATCATGGACTACTCACATAACTTCTGTTATTTCTGATACTAACCGTTCTCTCGGATATTTGCGCCGTAACCTCAAACTTGCTACACCCTCCGTAAAACGACTAGCGTATACTACTCTTATAAGATCGAAGTTAGAATACGCCTCATCTATATGGTCCCCCATGGCAGTCTTACCTTGCAAATAATCTAGAATCCGTCCAAAACAGAGCCCTTCGTTTTATTTATAACAACTACTCACCATATACCAGCATATCAGGATTACGCCAATCAGCTAACCTTCATTCACTTTCCCTTCGCCGCCGAGTATCACGCCTTTCTCTCCTCCATCGAATTTTTTATCACAATAGCCACCTCAAAGAATCACCGCTATCACCTCCCCATCGTATTTTCCCGCGTCTAGATCACCTATGTAAATTACGTCCAATTCGATCATCAACTGTTTCTCACCAGACTTCCACACTACCATTGGCCATCGAGGATTGGAATTCACTACCTCATAACATCGTTTCTATTAGTGATACTACTAAATTTGTTGAAGCCATTACCCTCTCTTTATCTAACCTACCTAGCTAGCTTACAGTGTTATAATTGTGTTTACTGTTCTATTTGTTTTTGTTCTATTGCCACCCCCTTGTATAATGCCCCACGGGCCCTCAAGGAAAATAAATGATGATGATGATGATGAACAGTGTATTTTTGCCGAATCTTTGTCGAATCTTTAGAAAAGTTCGGCAAAAGTTCGGCTCCGCCGAATCCCAAGATTCGGCAAAAGTTCGGCCCATCACTAGTAAAAATATGCGACCCGGGGGGGGGGGGGGGGGGTTGGTTTGCCCCCCCACTCAAAAACAAGTTGATACGCCACTGGCTGGAGATGTGGTACTTCCGAACAGCGCCTGTGGGACCCAACTTACAGATGCTTTTGGGACAAAAGCTGTAGTGTTTTCGAAGCTGACAGCCATGTCTGGGTACATGGAGCAGAGCCATTGCAAGCAAAGACGATGACTGTGTCATGCGATTCTGACAAGCTTCAACTGAAGACATTCTTCTGGGAGAGCTTCGTGGACCTTGGCGAGCAAACTTCAAGCCTCCGAAATACGAGCACTTCAGACCTCACAACAGCACTTCAAGTGTCCAACGACGTCAAGCTTGCGAGGGAGGACCAGGGGGGACAACTACCCAAATCTTCGTCCTGAATGCACCTACATTGATAGGTGGGGTGGCACTCAGTGTGCGTGTTGTTTGCGACTACAAGACACATTGCGAATTCACGCTTCCGCAAGAATGCGAGAGGAAAGCGCACGAGACTTCTCAGCCCTTCCACAAAAGCCAAGGTTGATACCAAGGCTGGTATCTTATACAAAGCAAGAATATCTGCCTTCAGATCGAAAATGTGACTTTTGAAATGGAAAAACAAGGCCAAGGAAGAGCTGTCAGCATGCCGCGCAGTCACACGATGAGACTATTGCCTTCGTTGCAGCAAAAGCTAACCCGCCGGAGCCACAGTGCCTCGTTTTGAAGGCGTGCATGGCTGCAAGTCGCCAATCAAAACAAGGGAGGAAGTACACCGATGACTGGATCCTTCTTTGTTTGCTTCTTCACATCCGTACGCGATCGGGCTACAGGTTCCTGTGAGAAAACGAGGTCTTTCCATTGCCTTGTGCAAGGAGAATAAGGCGCTACATATCTATGGTGGGCGTTCGAGACCGGCTTTGACGAGAACTTCTCTGCAGCCTCAAGAAGAAGTTGCTGGAAAGAAACGAATTTCAACAACACGGCATGGTTCTCTTCAATGAGATGCAAGTTCGGAAAGCGGAATATTTGGGCTCGAAAACTATGTCATATGTCTGGCCTTACTGGTGATGGTGACAGTGCCACGTCTGAAGAACTAGCTGACCAAACCTTAGTGTTTATGTTCTGCCCATTTGGCGACATTTATGTCCAGCCGATCGGCATTTTTGCTTCAAAAGATGCATCAAACCATACGCTGCTGGCGCAATTGTTGCTTCAAGCGATCGTCATGTTGGAGAAGCAGGAGCTGAAGGTACATGGATTTGTGTGTGACGGAGCCAGCACAGACCGAAGCATGTGGAACATTTTGGGGATCAGTGGCAAGATGGGGAGCTGCAAAACTTTTTTTGAACATCCCTGTGATCCATCTCGGAAAATCTTCGCGTTCTCAGATGTACCGCATCTGTTCAGGTGCATACGGAACAGGCTGAAGAAACAGAGGTTCTTGAAAAGGGGTGGAGCTTGGATAAAGTGGTCGGACTATGCGGCAGTGTACAAGCAGGACCAGTTAGTGCCAGCTGGCTTAAGGGTTTGTCCGTAAGATCACCAGCTCTCACATATTTACCCTTCAAATACCGAGATGATGAGAGTGAAACTGGCCACGCAAGTTTTCAGCCGTTCCATGGCCTCCGGGATGGAGTATTACAAGGAGCGGAATGTTTCCGAGCTTTGGAACTGCGATGCAACGAAGGAATTTACACTGATTCTCAATGACTTGTTTGATGCAATGAATCGCCGTTTCAAAAAAGGAGTGACGTGCCAAAGCAGTGATTTTGTCATGATCATATATGGGCAAAAGTGGCTCGAAGAGTGAGAGCTCGAGCTGGTCAACAACGCAATTGTGAAGGACATGTTCCTAACAAAAAGCACGAGTGAAGGCTTGAGAGTGACACTGCAGTCCACAAAAGACATGTGCACCTTTCTCACACAATCCTGCAACTTCGGGTATGTGCTAACCGGAAAGTTCAACCAGGACCCCATTGAACGCTTTTTTGGGAAAATACGACAAGCTGGGTGTCAAAACAACCACCCAACCATGCCAACGTTCCTGCAGTTGTACAAGACGTTGTCTCTGTGCAGCCTCTTAAAGCCTCCGATGTTTGGCAGCTGTGCGGTGGTTGAAGGAGAGAAGCCAGCTTTAGACATTTTTAATTTCAGAAGTCTTTTTCGCTCCGGAAGCCAGACAGACAACATTGACTTTGTGACGGAGGTTAAAAAGAGGTTGGATTAATTTATTCTGCAAGAAGAATGGGAATGCGAAGACGTTGCATCCACACTAAAGTCATCGGTGCCAGAGGTCTCAGATTGCATTATTTATTATCTATCAGGATTCCTCAGCAGGAAAATGACAAAAATGACCAGCTGTGACTCTTGCTTGGCAGCATTCACTGTGACGAGCAGTGATTCGGCAGAGGCTGCCCTGACGAACTGCAAGAGCAGAGGGGGACTTGTACACCCTAACATTCACTTCCACCGGATGTTGAAATCTGCTGAGGAGTTTTTTTCGAAGAACGCAGATAGCCAGGACATTTACTGGGGCACCATTGATCATGTTCTGGAAACCTGCGCCCTCTCATTCCCATGCGGTGAGCACAAAGGGAACGTCATCTCCCAGATACTCCACTTCTATGTGAGCATGCGCATGAGGCAGCACTGCAAGCACGTAAGCTCCTCGCTGAAAAAGAAGGCGCAAAAAAAGAAGAAGAAGCACGACTTTGTGGTAGCTGAATGAACTGGCGACTTATACATTTTTGTTTTGTTTCGAAAAACGTGAACTTCACGAAATTCAATTCAATTGAATGCTTATTTAATGAGATGAAGATTTTGGCCCCATAATTTGGGGCCCGCAACTTCAATGCTAGTAATGGGGTAAAGTATGATATGATATGTTCAATAATTATGAAATCTGGGCATAATGAGTAACGAAGTAAGCTATGGACGTGCTGCGTTAATATCACAAGCAAGTGCACTTTGAGAAGTACGAGATGTACAGTAGGCTACAGTGGTACAAAATATGTGTAATTAAATCCTGCTATACCAGTAACTCGTATTCATTGAACTTAATATTTGGCCTCTATCTTTGAGTCCTTCAGAAATGCAGTTAGTAAGGCTAATGCACGCTTTTGTTTCTTTAAGTCGGGCCAAGGACCTAGAACTTTGGCGAGAGAAAATGGACGATTGTCGAGTATCCCGAGACCAATCCGTAAGCGGGCGCGCCACTGATCATATCTCGGGCAGTCCATGATTAAATGTTCGACGTCTTCGACCGGGTTGTCGCACGTGCAACTCGGTGTTTCTACTTGTTTAATCCGGTGAAGGAAGCTTCCCGTGTATGCTACCCCAAGTCGTAGGCGATGAATAAGGGTGTCAATTGATCTGGCTGAATAGGTGTACACTGGGCAACGGAGGTCCGGATCGATTAGATGGAGCAGGCCGTCTTGTGGGATGCTGCTAAGCCACTCATCGTGAGACATTCGCTCACGTAGTCGACGGATGTATCTTTTGGCGTCACTCTTTGTGAAATGTTCTCTTCTAAAAACTCTTCTAAAATGCCATCAATTGTGCACCTTCGAGGGCGAAATCCTGTTATCTCTTCGGGGAACGCTTCACTTGTTTCGAGCCACCACTGTAAGTGATTATGTATCATCTTCTCAAGTAGTTTACCGACGCAACTTGTTTAGCTTACAGGACGGAATGAATCTAAATTTGAACGGTGAGTTTTCCAGGCTTTAGTAGAGAACTACCTTAGCCAGCTTCCATGATTCAGGTATCTTTTCTGTTCTCCAAATTTTATTATATATTTCTAGAAGTGGGGAGTAGCAGCGGGGGCCAAGATTTGAAAGAGCGTCATAAGTGACTTTATCAAGACCAGGAGCTGTTGATTTTCGAATATCTTGTAGCGCGCACTCCATTTCACGGGTGTTGAATTCATAGTCTAGGTCTGTTTGTACTGGGTGCAGCTCTTTCTCGAATGCACGAGTCGCTTTCTCGTGAGAAGAACGGTATTCTAAAGAGGACACCATATCACTTCGTTGCGTTAGCAAAGCACAATATTCATTCGCAATTACTACCTCTAGAGTGCCTCGATGTCCCTCTGTTTAGGGTGATGCCATCGTTTGTAGTACCCGATGCCGACAGCACGCGCTCACAGGAAAAATACAAAGAAATCGCAGGAAACAAAATGTCGCTGTAGCACAGTCAACGCCACGAGCGCGTGCAGGGACACGCTCTTTCACGCGCTTGAGAACAAAAAATAAAAATAAACGTTAGAAACAAAATGGCCAGATGTCATCACCCCAAGCAAAGCGCACATGAAGGCACCCTAACTACCGGGATGTACCTCGAAAGAGAGCTAGAGCCCGGAAAGGTTGTTTTAATGCGAATATTAATGCGAATAGCATTCTTTGGATACTTCACGCACTTTTCGTCTATGTATCTATCTATCTATCTATCTATCTGGCTATCTAACCTCTTACGCCGCGGGTCGATAAATAAATAAAAAAGACCGGCGCCGGCTGGGATTCGAACCGTTGACCCTTTGATCAGCAGGCAGACGCGCTAACCACAGAGCTATGAAGGCAGTTTTTTTTTTTTTTCTTTATTACATGGAAGAATAAACGATAGGATCACAACGTTGTCGTTCAAGGTTCACTCTACACAATCATAGTACACATGTTAAAACTCTTTGATGTCTTGAAGACTGTTAAACAGAGGCAGCCAGTCAGGAACTACTGTTTGAATATCATACACGCTTTTGACACGGATTACAAGCTCAATGAAATGTAGGCGTACAGTTTTTGGGTGCAAATTCTCATTCCTTATGTCGAGGCGGGACTTCCACATGCTATACAATGCTAGGAGCATTACAATGTCATACGGGAAGTTATCTCTAGATGATACTGGTAGGAAACGAATTGAATAGGGTGTAATATCAATATCCTTTTTTAGAGTGCGCTGCAGAACATCCCAGAAGAAAATGGCATCCCAACAGTGAATAAAAATATGTTCAATGGTTTCAGGCGTTTTACATAATGTACAGTTTGTTGACCACGGGACGAATATTCCTTTCTCTTGTAGCCACACTTTGGTGGGTAACACTGAACAATGTAATTTGAAAAAGAAAGTTTTTGCTGCAGGGGGATGGACATCTTCTTTACCCGGCGCAGTATATCGTGTTGGGAAACGTCGCTAAACATTGAGCGGTAAATGGGCATTGGAAATAGGATATTCACAAGATCTCTTGTCAACATTTTACGTGAAACAGACATTAAATATTCTCTTGAAAACCTTACTGATAAAAACTGAAAAGCATCGACTACTTCTCTAAGATATCCTACTAACAAACAGGTTTGGTCTCCCACGGAGGACACAATAAAGTCAGGTAGAGAACATGCCAGTCTATTCTGAATGACTTCACGAAGAAAAGGGTGCTCCTGGTCTCTTAGGAAAAGAAAACGTGAAACCAACTGACGTATAAATAAATGGGGAAGGCCGAGTCCACCATCTGATACACGACGGAACAAATTGTCGCGACGCATGGGTTCCCAAGTGGACTTCCATACTAAAACAGCAAAAACCCTGTGCAATTTTTGAATACTGTTCCGGGTACAGTGCAGTACCTGCAAGACATACCATACTTTAGCCGCCAAAAATATATTACAGATGCTGGAAAGTGCAAACACTGACAAATTCTTCTGTGACCAGTTATTGGCTCGACGTTTCAATTCAGTTGCAACTCCGGACCAGTATGACGTGCTGTTTCGGTAGTGCTTCAATGGCACCCCTAGGTAGTTGCACGGAGTGCAGCTCCAATCTATGCCTTCGTATTGCTTGGGCGTCGTTGCCCAGGCTCCATGCCAGAATCCTAAACACTTTTCTAGATTTACTGATGCTCCAGTGGCCTCACAAAAGCTGCGAGTGAGACCTATGGCATTGGTCACGCTTTTCTTGTCATTACAAAAATATGCGACATCATCCGCATACGCTAGAACTTTAATTTCAGTGTTGCTCAAAGTAAAGCCTTGTATTTTTCTACTTCTTATTATGCTTTGGCACAAAGGTTCTAGATATAGAGTGAAAAGTAATGGAGATAATGGACAGCCCTGTCGAACTGAAGAACAAATCGGAATGCTTGCTGTAACTTTGTTATTTAAAATTAAGCGTGTGCAACAGTTTGTGTACGACATTTTAACGCCATGAAATATCATATCACCAACACCAATGTGCGACAAAATCATAAAAAGAACATTATGGCTAACACGGTCAAATGCTTTCGCGAGATCGACTTGCAGCATCGCTACCTGAGAGCTGCTGTTGGTAACACACTCTAGTACGCTTCTCGCAATATGAATATTTGTCTGAATGGACCTTCCACGAATCCCACACGTCTGGTGATCCCCTACTAAATCGCAAATGACGCGCTGCAATCTATTTGTCAGTATTTTAGCAAATATCTTATAGTCCACATTGCATAATGTGATTGGTCGATAGCCAGTCACCTGTGAAAGTTTGTTTTTGTCATCTGTCTTTGGAATAAGAATAGTGTGTGTATGCAGAAAGGAGGGCGGAAGACTTTTGTTTCTGTAGGCCTCTTGAAAAATCTCCTGCAAGATGGGACATAAAGTGTTTTTGCGAAGTTTATAAAATTCTGCAGTAATACCATCCGGTCCTGGGGTTTTGTTTGTTGGAAGGGTATCCACAGCGTTTTCTACCTCAGCTAAACTGATCGGTTCTTCCAATTCTTTTGTGTGTTCTTCATCTAACTGGGGAAGCAATGATACAAGTTCCTTTAGATATTCTGTATCTGTGGAGGCAATCTTTGTTCCGAATACCTTTTTGTAATGTTCAAAAAGACTTCGGCTATAGCTTCGCTATCTGTAATAATCATGTTGTTTTGCCTTATCTCTTGAATTTCTTTAGTCATCGCATACCTTTTCTCCTCCCCTATTACCTTTTTTGTTGGCTGTTCTCCCAAAAAATATTTTACAGCACGAGAACGTATAACAGCGCCTTGATAACGCTCTTGATGAAATTTATCAAGCTCAGCTTTTATGCGGATAATATCTTCCAAACCCTGTCCAGTGTTTTGACATTCAAGTTGAACCAATGCACGGAAATTACTTATCAACGTCCTCTCGGTCTCAGACTTTTGGAATTTTATAACACTAGCTCTCTCGATTGCTATCTGTTTTAATTCTTGTTTAAAAATCTCCCATTTAACAGATATATGCTCAGTTGTTCTTCCTATTTGCTCAAAAATATCGGTCACAGCTGCGACAAAGTTTTCATCTTTTAACAGTTGATTATTAAGTTTCCATACTTTCCAGTTTATACTCTTTTTTTTCGTTTCCTTCCAATTGTTACTGATACCATGCAATGGTCTGTGAAAAAAACTGGATCTACGGCATAACCATTTAAATTGTCAATAAGGTCTACTGAGCAGTAAATTCTATCAAGTCTTGCATGTGATGTGTTTTGAAAATGGGTATATAGTAAGTGTTTTTCTTTTAGCTGAAATGACGCAACATCAAAAATATTAGACTCGTCCACAATGTCCTGTAGCAGTCGTTCACTTTTGTCAAATCGAAGTTTATATGGCGCTCTGTCTGCTCCGTCGCAAACGCAGTTGAAGTCTCCAAGCAGAACTACCATTCTATCACAAAGTAAATAAGGTCGCAGGTGATCAAAAAAAATTACTCTAGCATTCACCTCATTCGGCGCGTAAACGCATATCACTCTGTACATTATGTCGGAAACTCGGAAGTCGCACATAATGAAGCGCCCGCAAAGGTCTGTCGTGACAGCTAAATCAGACAAATGAAAAGACTTTCTAATAAACAATAAACATCCCGCGGAGAGACCTACAGCATGGCTAACGCACACCTCGTAGTCATACAGGAAATGTTGTATGGCCTGTTCTACCTGTTCTACCGTTGACAGTTTTGTTTCCTGTACGGCTAGAAAGTCTACGTCTTTGTCTTCAAGTAGACGTTTCAAATGATATTGTTTCTTTCGGGAGTTAAATCCTCTTACATTTAGGGTAACAATACGAAGGCTATCAGTTAAAGGTAATGGAAGGGGAGGAGGGGGTGAGGATGGGATAGAGGGGAGGGAGGTGGAAGGGCAAGGGAAGGGGGTAGGGTGGGGTTTGTTCAGGTACTCTAGTGTGCAAGGGAGGTTTTTCGCTTACTCGCGATGGTGTCAGGCGGGTGTTTTTTCCTCTTGGTGTCACTATTGTCCTTGCACGTGCTGGGGCTCAGGTCCATTGCTGACGGGTCACTTTTGTTGTCAAACGTTGTAAGTCCGTCTGCAGACACCGCTGACTGTTTCGGTGCCTCCGTTTCCGGTGTTGACAAGGTGTCCTTGATCGGTCCTTCCTGGGAAGCTTCTTTTACGGCTGCTGTCGTTGTTGTGTCTTGGAGTATCTCCGAAGCTTCTTTTTCACCTTGCGTTTCGCTCTCGCCGGAACTCTGAGGCAGTGCCTCTCTGGGCTGCGCTTGAGTGGAGGGAACATCTCCGCTAGCATCCACGACCTCGGAGATGTCCATCAAAAGTTCCGGGTTGGCGTCATGGTCGTTGCCAGAACCTCGTACTACGGTTGCATAACTTGAAAAGCACTCATCACTTTCATGCCCAAATCGATTACAACGTGCGCATTTTGGCGTACGGCACTGTCGTCGAATATGACCGACCTTCTTGCATCGTAGACACAAGGGTGGTCGTACCTGACATCACCAGAAGGGACTGTATGCCGTAAACCTTCAGTAGGTGAGGGATGTCTTCCGACGTCACGGTGTCGTGCAGTGTTAGGCAGACCTCCCTATTCAGCGTCTCCATGTTCTCCATTCCTGGCACGCGCCACTTTTCTCGCGCCATGCTTCGAACCGTGCCGAACGGTGCCAAGGCTTCGACGACCTTTTTATCTTCTAAGTATGACGGTAGCCAGAGTAGCTTGAGCTTCACATCCTTTGAGTTCGGGTCGATGATTAAACACTTTTTCCCTTTCACGCTGAGTTCTTTCGCGGTTATCAACTTTTCCGTGGCGTCCGGACTAGCCAGCGTCGCCATCCACACATGGCTCATCTGAAACTGTCCGAGAGACACCACTTGGTTCAGATCGATGACTCCTCTAAGTCCATCGCGAAAGTCAACTGCACGGTAGGGCCGACCCGTGAGGTCAGCGTGGAGGAAGACCGAGTTTACGCACAAGGCTCCAGGTGGAAAACGTGGAAGTATAATCTTGTACTCATCTTGGCCGGTTGCCGGAACAGGAACGTTTCTTGGGGCCACGGGTGCCGCTGCAGTGTTCTCCGAGTACATCTTGTGATTTTCGTTACCAGTATAA
>JAZHYW010002529.1:0-118681 GCA_037355805.1 Ixodes ricinus
CCTAGAACAATGCTGAAATCGATCGGAAGCCATATTTTTAGATTGTTGAGGCTTGGGAGCCAACGGTGCCTGTGTTAAGGAGAGTAGAGAAGCGCTACAGGTGGGGACTTCTTAGAGAAGGCTTCCCGTGAGCGTGATTGGACGAGTGTTTCAATCCAGACGCATCCATGCTAGAAACTTTGTTTGACGTTAGTCGCTATATGGTACTGCTCCTAGAACAATGCTGAAATCGATCGGAAGCCATATTTTTAGATTATTGAAGCAGGAACCAACAGTGCCTGTGTTAAGGAGAGTAGAGAAGCGCTACAGGTGGGGACTTCTTAGAGAAGGCTTCCCGTGAGCGTGATTGGACGGTGTTTCAATCCAGACGCATCCATGCTAGAAACTTTGTTTGACGTTAGTCGCTATAGGGTCATTCCATACGAAAATGGCATATCTGAACTTATATAAAAAAAAATAGATACGGTTATATAAAAAATTGGGCAGATCTGGCGATATCAAGTAAATCAGTTTATATAAGCCTTATTAAGCCAGATCTGCCCAATTTTTTATATAACCGTATCAGGGTCTTGTTATGGAGATATCAAGACCCTGATAACCTTGATATACAGTTTTTTTTTTTATTCTTGTAGATTTGTTTTTAAAAAAGCCATGAAACCTACACTTATGCGGTTTGTGCGAGTTGCACGCACGTACGTCACATCATGACATTGCACGTACGTCACATCATGACATCGAACACCGGTATCCACCATGCTGGTGGTTGACTCTTCGACCCTGCATAGCGAGAGCAATGGTAAACTGTGCCGCGCTCGGCTGTAGCGACGATCGTCCGATCGTTTCGTCGGCATGAACCGCGAGACAGTGTCCCTCAAGTTAGAGAAAGTATGAGCGGCAGGAGAGGATACGCCCGCGGATTACCGAGTTTGCGGCACGCATCTCATAGCGGCGAGCAACTCCACTTTTCTACCGTTGTTTACGTTCGCGCACGCCTATGCATCGGCTTTTGCCCATTCGTGGTGTAGATGTCCTTTGTCTTTCGTTACATAACGCCGTTTCCCCGCTTCGAGCGATTGTCGCGCCGCGAGCCCGGCCGTCAGGGGATCGGTTTGTGCCGTCTGCGAGACGGTAACCTTTGCAAGGAGCAAAGGTATGTAGGCAAGCCGGTTAGGAAACATCATAATATGAAACCCTGAGTCAATGAGAGTTGTACGTTATTTGATTTATCCTTATCTCAGGGTTTAGATTATGACGGTAACCTAGCGTTGTTTACCAGTATTTCGCAAAATCGTAACAATCTTTTTACAAGCGACTCGTAAAGCCGCGCGTCAAATTTTAGAACGCGCAATTAAGATTCTTTGTTGTTGTCCTTCTTGGCGACACGTCAAAACTTTGTCGGCGGCATATCGTAACTTTCTGCTTGTAGCGCAATCGCACCAATGCCGAAACATTCTGCACAATTATTCTCCCGGCTGCCAGGAGATAGACACGGCCTAATTCTAGAAATAATCTAGTAGAGTACCTTTAGGAAAACGATCTATTGTCGCGAAGTAGGTTGCAGCGCACTTACGTTGACGAGACGGGACTTGAAAGGTAATCCCAGATAGATGTCGACACGGCCACGACGGAATCACCACTCAAACACAAAAACGAGAAGGAAGGTGTCCGTGAAGAATCAACACGATGTAGCACAACCTGTCACTTTTAGAAACGAGCACTGAGCGCATCACAAACAATTCTTGGACTTCTTTGAAATCGCTTGCAGAAGCAGAAATTCGCAGCAGCCACGTGGGCGCAGACCACACCTAACTGCATGGATCCGCATCCGTAAAACCACGTGACCACGCATCACGCTATCACGCTTTCAGCTTAGGGAGAGAGAGAAAAGGAGAGAAGGACAGGCCAAAACGGGAGTGCACAAACAAAGGTCTAATCTTATGGGGAATCAACGTGCGGATTTGTCACTTGTACCCAAGGCTGATAGTGCAGTGAATGCTATGTGTGGCCTTGGGCTCCAGGCAGGTGCTGTGTTCTGCTTCATCACCAGCTTCTAGACTGTAGTCACGTGACCCTAACCGGAGACACGATTGGCCTAAGACATGCATAGCGTCTACCCTGCTGTCAATACCGAGTGAACATAGAGCTCTCTGACGTCCAACTTCTGAACTTCCAAACTGTCTAGCTCGAAAGTGACCGAAAATGATGCGAGTTTGAAGATACTATGTTTTACGCCGTATAACCCAGATCATAATTTAAAATGAAGAAATAAGCGCGACTATTTTTTTTTTTTGCGCACGATGTCCACAAATAAATAAATAAATAAATAAATGTGTATATATATATTTTTTACCAATAAATTTAAAATTATGAGTACACTCTTAGGTTCGCGTTTTTAAATTTCAAATATTTTTACGAAAGAGTTGCACATAAAAGACACCACTTTCAACATACGATGAATCGCAGACGCTCGCAAGCGGATGGTTACGATGCTGCGCGAAAGGTTTTTGAAAGATGCTGCGTAGGGCGCAACGGCTTCGCAGGCGTTCGAAGGAAAAAGGATTCGGGACGACGAAGTAGCGTCTTGCATCTTCAGTAAGCTAACGGTTCGTGTTTCCCCGCTCAATTTAGCGGGGAAACACGAACAAAATTAGTTTCACTGCTAGATTTAGCGGGAAATTGACGTCAAGTGATATAAGTACCAATTCAATTTCTCGCTAAATTTAGCGGGGTGGTTACTCGATGGCGACGCCGACACCGCTTAACTCGGAAACGGGCGCCTATGAGCTGCGATCTCAAATCCATTATTTGATTAACTCGCTTTCCGATCTTATGCACTTCGTCATAATGTCACACGTCAAACATACAACCAAATTTCATTTGTCTTTCAATCTTCAAAATGTGCAATTGGTTAATTGGTCCAAATACCTGGAATAACTTCACTTTAACGATGTTAACAATAATTAACCAATTATTTGAGACTCATGCAATATAGATCAATCAACTTGTCTTGGCGAGTACATATGACTTATTGCTTGCACGACCGAAACGGGCCCATATATCATTATCAGGGGCAATATTTGCACGCGTATATCGCGAAATAAGGCCGTATTTACGCACTTATACGGCCGCATCTGGCAGTATTAGCCCGCCTATATGGTGATATCGGGGCGTATTTGCTCCCATATATTCCCTATCTGACTACTTATATTATCATATCTGCCCGTATATAAAATATATCAGGGCCATATCTGACATTTTCGCACGGGATTGCTCCTAGAACAATGCTGAAATCGATCGGAAGCCATATTTTAGATTATTGAAGCAGGGACCAACAGTGCCTGTGTTGAAGGAGAGTAGAGAAGCGCTACAGGTGGGGACTTCTCACGAAGGCTTCCCATGAGCGTGATTGGACGGTGTTTCAATCCAGACGCATCCATGCTAGAAACTTTGTTTGATGTTAGTTGCCATATGGTATTGCTCCTGGAACAATGCTGAAACCGATCGGAAGCCATATTTTTAGATTATTGAAGCAGGAACCAGCGGTGCCTGTGTTAAGGAGAGTAGAGAAGCGCTACACGTGGGGACTTCTAGAGGAGGCTTCCCGTGAGCGCGGATCGGACGGTGTTTCAATCCTGGACGCATCAACGCTTGAAACTTTGTTTGATGTTAGTTGCCATATGGTATTGCTCCTAGAACAATGCTGAAATCGATCGGACGCCATATTTTTAGATTATTGAAGCAGGGACCAACAGTGCCTGTGTTAATGGAGGAGATGAAGCGCTACAGGTGAGGACTTCTCAGAGAAGGCTTCCCATGAGCGTGAGTGGAGGTGTTTCAATCCGGACGCATCCACGCTAGAAACTTTGTTTGATGTTAGCCGCTATATGATATTGCGCCTAGAACAATGCTGAAATCGATCGGAAGCCATATTTTTAGATTATTGAAGCAGGAACCAACAGTGCCTGTGTTAAGGAGAGTAGAGGAGCGCTATAGGTGGGGACTTCTCTGAGAAGGCTTCCCATGAGCGTGATTGGACGGTGTTTCAAATCGAGACGCATCCATGCCAGAAACTTTGTTTGATGTTAGTCGCTATATGGTATTGCTCTTAGGACAATGCTGAAACCGATCGAGAAGCCATATTTTTAGATTATTGAAGCAGGGACCAACTGTTGCCTGTGTTAAGGAGAGTAGAGAAGCGCTACAGGTGGGGACTTCTCAGAGAAGGCTTCCCGTGAGCGTGAGTGGACGGTGTTTCAAATCCAGACGCATCCACGCTAGAAACTTTGTTTGATGTTAGTCGCTATATGATATTGCGCCTAGAACAATGGTGAAATCGATCGGAAGCCATATTTTTAGAGTATTGTAGCAGGAACCAACAGTGCCTGTGTTAAGGAGAGTAGAGAAGCGCTACAGGTGGGGACTTCTCAGAGAAGGCTTCCCATGAGCGTGAGTGGACAGTGTTTCAATCCAGACGCATCCACGCCTAGAAACTTTGTTTGATGTTAGTCGCTATATGATATTGCGCCTAGAACAATGCTGAAATCGATCGGAAGCCATATTTTTAGATTATTGAAGTAGGAACCAACAGTGCCTGTGTTAAGGAGAGTAGAGAAGCGCTACAGGTGGGGACTTCTCTAGAGAAGGCTTCCCATGAGCGTGATTGGACGGTGTTTCAATCCAGACGCATCCATGCTAGAAACTTTGTTTGATGTTAGTCGCTATAATGGTATTGCTCCTAGAACAATGCTGAAATCGATCGGAAGCCATATTTTTAGATTATTGAAGCAGGAACCAACAGTGCCTGTGTTAAGGAGAGTAGAGAAGCGCTACAGGTGGGGACTTCTCGAGAGAAGGCTTCTCGTGAGCGTGAGTGGACGGTGTTTCAATCCAGACGCATCCACGCTAGAAACTTTGTTTGATGTTAGTCGCTATATGGTATTGCGCCTAGAACAATGCTGAAATCGATCGGAAGCCATATTTTTTAGATTATTGAAGCAGGAACCAAGAGTGCCTGTGTTAAGGAGAGCAGAAGCGCTACAGGTGGGGACTTCTCAGAGAAGGCTTCCCATGAGCGTGATTGGACGGTGTTTCAATCAGACGCATCCCATGCTAAAGCTTTGTTTGATGTTAGTCGCTATATGGTATTGCGCCTAGGACAATGCTCGAAACCGATCGGAAGCCATATTTTTAGATTATTGAAGCAGGGACCAACAGTGCCTGTGTTAAGGAGAGGTAGAGAAGCGCTACAGGTGGGGACTTCTCAGAGAAGGCTTCCCATGAGCGTGATTGGACGGTGTTTCAATCCAGACGCATCCATGCTAGAAACTTTGTTTGATGTTAGTCGCCATATGGTATTGCTCCTAGAACAATGCTGAAACCGATCGGAAGCCATATTTTTAGATTATTGAAGCAGGAACCAGCAGTGCCTGTGTTAAGGAGAGTAGAGAAGCGCTACACGTGGGGACTTCTCAGAGGAGGCTTCCCGTGAGCGCGATTGGACGGTGTTTCAATCTAGACGCATCAACGCTTGAAACTTTGTTTGATGTTAGTTGCCATATGGTATTGCTCCTAGAACAATGCTGAAATCGATCGGAAGCCATATTTTTAGATTATTGAAGCAGGAACCAACAGTGCCTGTGTTAATGAGAGTAGAGAAGCGCTACAGGTGGGGACTTCTCAGAGAAGGCTTCCCGTGAGCGTGATTGGACGGTGTTTCAATCCAGACGCATCCACGCTAGAAACTTTGTTTGATGTTAGTCGCCATATGGTATTGCTCCTAGAACAATGCTGAAATCGATCGGAAGCCATATTTTTAGATTATTGAAGCAGGAACCAACAGTGCCTGTGTTAAGGAGAGTAGAGAAGCGCTACAGGTGGGGACTTCTCTGAGAAGGCTTCCCGTGAGCGTGATTGGACGGTGTTTCAATCTAGACGCATCCATGCTAGAAACTTTGTTTGATGTTAGTCGCCATATGGTATTGCTCCTAGGACAATGCTGAAATCGATCGGAAGCCATATTTTTAGATTATTGAAGCAGGAACCAACAGTGCCTGTGTTAAGGAGAGGTAGAGAAGCGCTACAGGTGGGGACTTCTCAGAGAAGGCTTCCCGTGAGCGTGATTGGACGGTGTTTCAATCCAGACGCATCCATGCTTAGAAACTTTGTTTGATGTTAGTTGCCATATGGTATTGCTCCTAGAACAATGCTGAAATCGATCGGAAGCCATATTTTTAGAGTATTGTATCAGGAACCAACAGTGCCTGTGTTAAGGAGAGTAGAGAAGCGCTACAGGTGGGGACTTCTCAGAGAGGCTTCCCGTGAGCGTGAGTGGACGGTGTTTCAATCCAGACGCATCCACGCTAGAAACTTTGTTTGATGTTAGTCGCCATATGGTATTGCGCCTAGAACAATGCTGAAATCGATCGGAAGCCATATTTTTAGATTATTGAAGCAGGAACCAACAGTGCCTGTGTTAAGGAGAGTAGAGAAGCGCTACAGGTGGGGACTTCTCAGAGAAGGCTTCCCGTGAGCGTGATTGGACGGTGTTTCAATCCAGACGCATCCACGCTGGAAACTTTGTTTGATGTTAGTCGCTATATGGTATTGCTCCTAGAACAATGCTGAAATCGATCGGAAGCCATATTTTTAGATTATTGAAGCAGGAACCAACAGTGCCTGTGTTAAGGAGAGTAGAGAAGCGCTACAGGTGGGGACTTCTCAGAGAAGGCTTCCCGTGAGCGTGATTGGACGGTGTTTCAATCTAGACGCATCCAACGCTTGAAACTTTGTTTGATGTTAGTTGGCCATATGGTATTGCTCCTAGAACAATGCTGAAATCGATCGGAAGCCATATTTTTAGATTATTGAATCAGGAACCAACTGTTGCTGTGTTAAGGAGAGTAGAGAAGCGCTACGGTGGGGACTTCTTAGAAGGCTTCGTGAGCGCTTACTCTACTCTCCTTAACACAGCAACAGTTGGTTCCCTGATTCAATAATCTAAAAATATGGCTTCCGATCGATTTCAGCATTCTTCTAGGAGCAATACCATATAGCGACTAACGATCAAACAAAGTTTCTAGCATGGATGCGTCTGGATTGAAACACCGTCCAATCACGCTCACGGAAGCGCCTTGTCTAGAGAGTCCCCACACCTGTGGCGCTTCTCTACTCTGTACACTTTGAGGCCACTGTTGGTTCCTAGCCTCAATAAATACTAAAAATGTAGCTTCCGATTGATTTCACCGTATTGTCTGGGGGCGCAATATCATATGGCGACTAGCATCAAACAAAGTTTCTAGCGTGGATGCGTCTGGATTGAAACTGCCGTCCCACTCACGCTCACGGGAAGCCCTTCTCACAAAAGTCCTACACCTGTAGCGCTTCTCTGCTCTCCCTTGACACAGTGTTCTGTGGTTCCATAAGCGTCAATTAATCTAAAAATATGGTCTTCCGTCGATTTCACCATTGTTCTAGGCGCAACATCATATAGCGGCTAACATCAAACCAAAGGATTTCTAAGCGTGGATGCGTCTGGATTGAAGCTGCCGATCACTCACGCTCACGGGAAGCCTTCTCTTAGAAATTCAAACCGCTACTAGCGCCTCTGCTCTCGCTCCAACACAGCAGCTGGTGGATTTGAACCTGCTTCAATAATCTAAAAATATGGCTTCCGATCGATTTTCAGCATTGTTTACTACAGGAGCAGTACCATATAGCGATAGCGTCAAACAAAGTTTCCATGATGGATGCGTGCTGGATTGAAACACCGTCCAATGTCCTTCACGGGAAAGCCTTTCGCTAAGAAGTCCCCGCCTGTAGCGCTATCTCTACTCTCCTTAGCGACACGTTCTTGGTTCACGTGCTTCAATAATCCTAAAAATATGGCTTCCGATTGACTTTCGCCATTGTTCTAGGCGCAATACAATATAGCGACTAACGTCAAACAAAGTTTCTATCATGGATGCGGTCTGGATCGAAACACCGTCCAATCTTACGCTTCGCGGGAAAGCCTTCTGCAAAAGTCCCACACCTGTAGCGCTTCTCCACCTCTCCTTAACACAGGCGCTGTTGGATTCCTGCTTCAATAAATCTAAAAAAAATATGGCTTCCGATCGGTTTCAGCATTGTTCTGAGGCAACAGCCATATAGCGACTGGCACCGAACAAAGTTTCTAGCATGGATGCGTCTGGATTGAAACACCGTCCAATACGCATCACGGGAAGCACTTCTCTCGAAAGTCCCCGCCTCTGTAGCGCTTCTCTACTCTCCTTAACACAGGACACTATATTGGTTTTTAAGCCAATAATCCTAAAAATATGGCCTCCGGTGGTTCACCATTGTTCTAGGCTGCAATATCATATAGCGGTAATGCTGTATGAAACAAAGTTTCTAGCGTGGATGCGTCTGGATTGAAACACCGTCCACTCACGCTCACCGGAAGCCTTCTCTGGAAAGTCAAGACCTGTATGCAGCCTCTCTACTACTCGCTTAACACAGCGACTTGAGTGGTTCACTAGCTTCAACTAATCTAAAAATATGGCTTCCGATCGCGATTTTCAGCATTGTTCTGGGAACATTGCCATATAGCGGCTAACGTCAAACAAAGTTTCCTATCATGGATGCGTCTAGATCGGAAACACCGTCCAATCACGCTCGGGATAGCCTTCGCTAAGAAGTCCCACTCTGTGGCGCTTCTCTACTCTCCTTAGCACAGGCACTGTTGGTTCCTGCTTCAATAATCTAAAAATATGGCTTCCGAGTGATTTCACCATTGTTCTAGGCGCAACTACAATGTAGCGACTAAGCGTCAAACAAAGTTTCTGTCATGGATGCGTCTGGTTAAACCTACGTCCAATCACGCTCACGGGAAGCCTTCTCTAAGAAGATCCCCACCTGTAGCGCTTCTCTACTCTCCTTAACACAGGCACTGTCGGTTCCTGCTTCAATAATCTAAAAATATAGCTTCCGATCGATTTCACCATTTGTTCTGGGCGCAATATCATATGGCGGCTAACATCAAACCAAAGTTTCTAGCGTGGATGCGTCTGGATTGAAACACCGTCCACTCCACTGCTCGCAGGAAGCCTTCTCTGAAGTCAAACCTGTAGCTGCTCTCTACTCTCTTAGCACAGCAACAGTTGGTTCCTGCTTCAATAATCTAAAAATATGGCTTCCAGTCGAGTTCAGCATTGTTCTGGGAGCAGTACCATATGGCGACTGGCGTCAAACAAAGTTTCGATCATGGATGCGTCTGGATTGAAAACGCCGTCCAATCACGCTTTCACGGGAAGCCTTCGCTTCAGAAGTCCTACACCTGTGAGCGCCTCTCCACCCTTCTCCTTAACACGAAAGGCACTGTTTTTGGTTCCTGCTTCAATAATCCCTATGGCACAAATTGATTTCACCGGTATTCTAGGCGCAATACAATATAGCGACTAACGTCAAACAAAGGATTTCGTAAATAGATTAGAAACACCGTCCCAATCACACTCACAGGAAAGCTCTCTAAGAAGTCCCCCTTTTTTTCACTGTATACTCAATTGAACTACTGCTTCAATAATCCTAAAAATATAATCTGATTTCACCATTGTTCTAGGCGCAATATCATATAGCGACTAACGTCAAACAAAGTTTCTAGTCGTGGATGCGATCTGGTTGACTTAGCCGTCCACTTCGCTTCGCGGGAAGCACTTCTCGAGAAGTCCCCACCTGTAGCGCTTCTCTACTCTCTTGCTGCAACAGGCACTGTTGGTTCCTGCTTCAATAATCTAAAAATATGGCTTCCATTCCTGCATTGCGGAAGCGCAATACGATATAGCGGTAGCGTCAAGTTTCTTCATGGACGTCTGGGTCGAACATAAATCCCAATCGTCACTCACGGGAAAGCCTTCGCCGGAATCCCCACCTGGATGCGCTTCTCGCGCTCCTTAACACGAAAACTCACAGCGTCAACAATCACAAAATATGGCTTCCAGGCATTAGGCACTATAGCGACTGGCGTCCCTAGCCTGGATGCGTGGCTGAAACGCCGTCAATGCGGACAGCCTTCTGCACCTGTTGGCCTTCTCCTGCCTTTGCAATGATCTGCAAGAGCCGGCTGTCCGAAAATATGACTTCTGTTCGTATTCTAGCGAGCGCAATGTCGCCTATGGCGACCCAACATCAAACAAAGTTTCTAGCGTGGATGCGTCTGGATTAAGCACACCATCCACTCACGCTCACGGGAAGCCTTCTCTGAGAAGTCCAAACCTGCTAGCGCCTCTCTACTCTCGTCAACACAGCAACAGTTGGTTCCTGCTTCAATAATCTAAAAATATGGCTTCCGATCGATTTCAGCATTGTTCTAGGAGCAGTACCATATAGCGACTAACGTCAAACAAAGTTTCTATCATGGATGCGTCTGGATTAGGCTTAAACACCGTCCGCTCACGGGAAGCCTTCGCTAAGAAGTCCCCACCTGTAGCGCTTCTCCCGCTCTCCTTAACACGAGGCTCTGTTGGTTTTCCTCCTTCAATAATCTAAAAATATGGCTTCCGATCGATTTCAGCATTGTTCTAGGAGCAATCCCGTGCGAAAATGTCAGATATGGCCCTGATATATCTTTATACGGGCAGATATGATAATATAAGTAGTCAGATAGGGAATATATGGGAGCAAATACGCCCCGATATCACCATATAGGCGGGCTAATACTGCCAGATGTGACCGTATAAATGCGTAATCGACCTTATTTCGCGATATACGCGTGCAAATATTACTGATAATGATATATGGGCCCGTTTCGGTCGTGCAAGCAATAAGTCATATGTACTCCTGAGACAAGTTGATTGATCTATATTGCATGAGTCTCAAATAATTGGTTGGTAATTGTTAACATCGATTAAAATGAAAGTTATTCAGGTATTTGGACCAATTTGTAACCAATTGACACATTTTTGAAGATTGAAAAGACAAATGAGAAAGATTTGGTTGTATAATTGTGCGACATTCGGTATAAGCTGGCGGTACCAAGATCGGAAAGCGAGTTAATCAAATAATGGATTTGAGGATCGCGGCTCATAGGCTTGCCCGTTTCAGGAGTTAAGCCCGGTAGTCGGCGTCGCCATCCGAGTAACCACCCCGCTCAATTTAGCAAGAAAGTGAATTGAGTGCCATACCTGCTTGGCGTCGATTTCCCGCTTCGTCTAGCAGTGCGGGAAACTAATTTTGTTCGTGTTTCCCCGCTGGATCGAGGCGGGGAAGCTTACGAGACCGTTCATGCTTACTGAAGGTGCAAAAGGCGCTGCTTCGTCGTCCCGAATCCTTTTTCCTTCGAGCGCACATGCGAATGCCGTTGCGCCCTACGCAGCATCTTTCAAAACGCTTTCGCGCAGCAATCGTAACCATCCGCTTGCGAGCGTCTGCGATTCATCGTTACATGTTGAAAGTGGTGTCTTTTATGTGCAACTCTTTCGTAAAAATATTTGAAATTTAAAAACGCGAACCTAAGAGTGTACTCATAGTTTCAAATTTGCCGGTAAAAAATATATACATACACATTTATATATTTTATTTATTTGTGCACATCGTGCGCAAAAAAAAATAGTCGCGCTTATTTCTTCATTTTAAATTATGATCTGGGTTATACGACGTAAAACATAGTATCTTCAAACTCGCATCATTTTCGGTCACTTTCGAGCTAGACAGTTTGGAAGTTCAGAAGTTGGACGTCAGAGAGCTCTATGTTCACTCGGTATTGACAGCAGGGTAGACGCTATGCATGTTTTAGGCCAATCGTGTCTCCGGTTAGGGTCACGTGACTACAGTCTAGAAGCTGGTGATGAAGCAGAACACAGCACCTGCCTGGAGCCCAAGGCCACACACAGCATTCACTGCACTATCAGCCTTGGGTACAAGTGACAAATCCGCACGTTGATTCCCCATGAGATTAGACCTTTGTTTGTGCACTCCCCGTTTTGGCCTGTCCTTCTTTCCTTTTCTCTCTCTCCCTAAGCTGAAAGCGTGATAGCGTGATGCGTGGTCACGTGGTTTTACGGATGCGGATCCATGCAGTTAGGTGTGGTCTGCGCCCGCGTGGGTGCTGCGAATTTCTGCTTCTGGCAAGCGATTTCAAAGAAGTCCAAGAATTGTTTGTGATGCGGTTTGTGCTCGTTTCTAAAAGTGACAGGTTGTGCTACATCGTGTTGATTCTTCACGGACACCTTCCTTCTCGTTTTTGTGTTTGAGTGGTGATTCCGTCGTGGCCGTGTCGACATCTATCTGGGATTACCTTTCAAGTCCCGTCTCGTCAGCGTAAGTGCGCTGCAACCTACTTCGCGACAATAGATCGTTTTCCTAAAGGTACTCTACTAGATTATTTCTAGAATTAGGCCGTGTCTATCTCCTGGCAGCCGGGAGAATAATTGTGCAGAATGTTTCGGCATTGGTGCGATTGCGCTAGAAGCAGAAAGTTACGATATGCCGCCGACAAAGTTTTGACGTGTCGCCAAGAAGGACAACAACAAAGAATCTTATTGCGCGTTCTAAAATTTGACGCGCGGCTTTACGAGTCGCTTGTAAAAAGATTGTTACGATTTTGCGAAATACTGGTAAACAACGCTAGGTTACCGTCATAATCTAAACCCTGAGATAAGGATAAATCAAATAACGTACAACTCTCATTGACTCAGGGTTTCATATTATGATGTTTCCTAACCGGCTTGCCTACATACCTTTGCTCCTTGCAAATGTTACCGTCTCGCAGACGGCACAAGCTGATCCCCTGACGGCCGGGCTCGCGGCGCGACAATCGCTCGAAGCGGGGAAACGGCGTTATGTAACGAAAGACAAAGGACATCTACACCACGAATGGGCAAAAACCGATGCGATAGGCGTGCGCGAACGTAAACAACGGTAGAAAAGTGGAGTTGCTCGCCGCTATGAGATGCGTGCCGCAAACTCGGTAATCCGCGGGCATATCCCTCTCCTGCCGCTCATACTTTCTCTAACCTGAGGGACACTGTCTCGCGGTTCATGCCGACGAAACGATCGGACGATCGTCGCTACAGCCGAGCGCGGCACAGTTTACCATTGCTCTCGCTATGCAGGGTCGAAGAGTAAAACCACCAGCATGGTGGATACCGGTGTTCGATGTCATGATGTGACGTACGTGCAATGTTATGATGTGACGTACGTGCGTGCAACTCGCACAAACCACATAAGTGTAGTTTCATAGCTTTTTTAAAAACAAATCTACAAGAATAAAAAAAACTGTATATCAAGGTTATCAGGGTCTTGATATCTCCATAACAAGACCCTGATACGGTTATATAAAAAATTGGGCAGATCTGGCTTAATAAGGCTTATATAAACTGATTTACTTGATATCGCCAGATCTGCCCAATTTTTTATATAACCGTATCTATTTTTTTTTATATAAGTTCAGATATGCCATTTTCGTAAGGGATACCATATAGCGACTAACGTCAAACAAAGTTTCTAGCATGGATGCATCTGGATTGAAACACCGTCCAATCACGCTCACGGGAAGCCTTCTCTAAGAAGTTCCCACCTGTAGCGCTTCTCACTCTCCTTAACACAGGCACTGTTGGTTCCTGCTTCAATAATCTAAAAATATGGCTTCCGATCGATTTCAGCGACTGTTCAGGAGCAATACCATATAGCGACTAACGTCAAACAAAGTTTCAAGCGTGGATGCGTCTGGATTGAAACACCGTCCAATCACGCTCACGGGAAGCCTTCTCTAAAAGTCCCCACCTGTAGCGCTTCTCTACTCTCCTTAACACAGGCACTGTTGGTTCCTGCTTCAATAATCTAAAAATATGGCTTCCGATCGATTTCAGCATTGTTCTAGGAGCAATACCATATGAGGGTCATTCCATGCCAAACGTCCCAGACATTGCGCTCGACCCCTTCCGATTTCTAAAAAAAAATTCATGGCCTTTTGCCCCAATGTCCGTAGCCATGCCCTGAAATAGTTTTGGCGAAAAAATTTTCTTGATGACGTGAGCGCGCTTTGAACTTTTAAAAACAGCGTAAAACTAGGCATCACTCAATAATTGATGAAAAATCAGCTATTTAGTGAAATACCTAGCAATATTTTTTCTTATATTTGCACGGCTTTCGACTTACATTGTGGTTAAGCTTGTGAAGTTTTGTTTAATTTAAATATTTTTAAAAAAACACAAAAAAATTGAAAATTTTAACATTTTTGTTATTTTATTAAAAAATATCTAACTGCTCCCGGGACTTAATATAACTTTTTACCGGCTGCCCTGCCGGTATATAATCTATAAAAAAAGTTTAAAACCGCTCAATAAAATATCTCGCAGTAAAAAAAAATCCTGAAGTTGCAAAAAAGTGCGTTTTGACGCATAAACAGCCGTCTATTTCACCCTGAGGTGGTCCAAGTAAAAATACAAAATATGGTGGGTTGGGAAGAACAATCGATAATCTTTTGATTCTGAAAGTTTAATCAAAGTAATTTTTGTTTAAAGCGAGAAAACAATTTTTGAAGTTGAGCTCTCGCACCACTACCCGGCGTCGCTTCTTAACGCCTCTTCGCCGCACGGCACGCCACCTGCGACGATAGCTGACGCGATTAGGTCCAAAGAAAGAACGGAGTTTTCTGCCGCTTCTCCTTGTCCGTCTTTCCGGCTGCAAGGGAAGGAACGGCGGGTATCGTGTAATCATCGTAGGTGCCGCCAGCGCGTAGCAATAGCAGGCCCGTTGTGCCCTTTATACCCGAGGGCGGCTCGAAACGCGATGCGTAAACGACGGGCGGCATCAGGCGACGTGGACTTCTCCATGCCATGTCAAAGGTCCCACGGCCACCTCCGATTCCCAAAATAAAATTGATGGCTCTTCACCGTAACGTTTGTGGTGCCTCTAACATATTTGTTTGTCGAAAAACAAATTTCATGGGGTGATGGCGGTTCGAACTAGTAAAAGGGGGGTGGAACAACGACTCATTCAATAATTGATGAAAAGTAAGATTTTTTTTTTACGGAACACTGGAATATTTTTGCCTAAAACGCCTACGGTATTTGGACTGCTATGTAATAAGGATCATGGTCATGGAATTTGGTATGCTCGAAGCAGCTTTAAAAAAATAAGGAATATATGAGCATTTTAGCATATTTTTAGTTTTGCTACAAACTATGGCTTTGCTGCATGCGACTGTAAATACTCTTATTGACAGCCCTGTAGGTATACTGTACACAAAAAAGGTTTCAGGCCGTACAACTAAATATCTTGCAGAAAAAAAAATTGTGCAAAATTGCGCTTTGCCGTTTAAAGAGCCGTCAATTCTGCCTTGAGGTGGCCCAAAGAAAAATACGTAACATGGTGACTTCTGCAAAAGAGTTTATTTCCTTTTGTTCTTGAAAGCTTAATTAAAGTAATTTTGTTCTAAAGAGGAAAAAAACATTTTGAAGTTGAGCTTTCGCACCGCAACCTGGCGTCGTTCCTTGCGTCTCTTCTCTGCACAGCCCGCCACCGTCGAGCCCGGCAAAGCGTGCGACGGTGTCACGGTGTGCGCACGCAGGTAGAAAGCGGGACCTCGAGTTGTCGGGTACATCTTGGTGGGAAGATGTTTTTTTCTACTCTTGTTGCTTTATGGCTTTTCCTATTTTGACCGTTTTGCGCGGCTGTGTCCTCCTGTGGACTTTCCACTGTCTTTATATCAGCAAATGCTTAGCGCTGCCAGGTAAGAGCATCCACTAGTAAGCTAGCTGTTTCTTACGTACACATCGCAATCACTCCCTCTTCTCGGCGTCAGGACAGATGTAGACAGCAACAGAAAAGCCCCGTGAACGGGCAATCTCATACGACGACGCGATGTGGTGTTAACGAACGGGCGCAGTTGGAGGCTCACGCCTCGTTTGTGTTTAAATCGGCTTTGAAACGGCAAATTCTTGCGTCGCTGAATAGTTCCGCTTTTCACCGCAGTATGCATGACAGCTAGATTTCGCGGCGATATTATCGCGTTTCCCTTTTAGGAGAAGTCCACGTCAACTGATGCGCCCGTATTAGGCATCGCGTTTCGAGCCGCCCTCGGGTACAAAGGACACAAGCGCTGGCGGCACCAACGATTATTACACTATACCCGCCGTTTCTTTCCTTGCAGCCGGAAAGACAGACAAGGGTAAGCGGCAGAAAACTCCGTTCTTTCTTTGGACCTAATCGCGTCAGCTATCGTCGCAGGTGGCGTGCTGTGCGGCGAAGAGGCGTTAAGAAGCGACGTGGGTTGTGGTGCGAGAGTACAACTTCAAAAATTGTTTTCTCGCTTTAAACAAAAATTACTTTGATTAAACTTTCAGAATCAAAAGATTATTGATTGTTCTTCCAAACCCACCATATTTTGTATTTTTACTTGGACCACCTCAGGGTGAAATAAACAGCTGTTTATGCGTCAAAACACACTTTTTTGCAACTTCAGGATTTTTGTTTACTGCGAAATATTTTATTGAGCGGTTTTAAACTTTTTTTATAGATCATATACCTGCAGGGCAGCCGGCAAAAAGTTATATTGAGTCCCGGCAGCAGTTAGATATTTTTTAATAAAATAACAAAAATGTTAAAATTTTCAATTATTTTTTGTTTTTTAAAAAACATTTAAGTTAAACAAAACTTCACAAGCTTAACCTCATTGTAAGCCGAAAGCCGTGCAAATTTAAGAAAAAAATTTGCTAGGTGTTTCACTAAAAAGCTGATTTTTCATCAATTATTGAGTGATGCCTAGTTTCACGCTGTTTTTAAAAGTTCAAACCGCGCTCACGTCATGAAAAAAATTTTTTCGCCAAAAATATTTCAGGGCATGGCTACGGACATTGGGGCAATAGGCCATGAATTTTTTTTTAGAAATCGGAAGGGGTCGAGCGCAATGTCTGGGACGTTTGGCATGGAATGACCCTACAGCATCTCGACTAAGTGATCTTAACCATTTTCGTTTCCATCGTTCACCAGCAGAAATTAAATTCTGCTTTTCAGATATCCAGCAAAACATCTCGAGGCACCTTGGAAAATAAGTCTAATGGATTTTAAGATTTACCCTATGCATTAAGACTGTTTACACTTTAGGTACAAATGACTATTGTCATGACAAGAGTATAATATGTATCATACCTAAGGATTTGTATATCCAAGAACCAAATTGCAGCCTTACAGACAGGTAGCATTTTTAAACAAATGGTTTGCTCTTGGTTTTAAAATTCCATAAAGCCATTTTTAGTGGATATCAGGAAAGATATTTCTGCAGCTAACAAAAATAATATCTATTTTGGTACCTTCAATGAGGGCGTTGCACTTGGTGGAAAAGATGTGCTTTTCTCCCATGGACAGGTAAGAGTCTTGCAGCGTTAGGGCAGCAAATTCCTTTTTTTCTCCCGCTCCTCTACATAGTGCTTTCTTGTCAACACCGTTGAGCAGTTCCTGTGCCTCTGTCTGTGTGTAGATGGCACCCTTGTTTACAAGTTTATGTCCTGCATAAACTTCAAACCGTGTCACGTCCTGGCAGGTGCTGTTTGCATGAAACATCACAGTCTTCTCTGTCCTTGTTGGTGGAGTCTGGGTGGGGTCATAGATGCTGGATGCATATGCGATTGTTGCTGGTGCATTCTTGAAGTGTTGTTGTGTCCAGTACTTGGACGGACATTGGATGTCTGTTACAAAGCCTTCCAATTGAGGTGGTCCCGGCTCGGCATTTGGTTCGTCAAGGTTCTCCATGCTGCTGCTGTTGCTGCTGCTGTCAGTTCTAAGGAGATTTTCCACATCTGAGCCAATTTGTAGCACAAACGGGGCCCTTGGAGTCTCAAACATGGAAGGAACTGCATCCTTCTTGAGGGAGGTCCTTCCACGTGGTGTGAGGACTTTCTCATTGTTGATCACATGCACATAGTTCCGCTGGATCTCTCTGAAATATAATAAATAAAACTGTCATGTATGTGTGTTTCAATCAATCTTGTACTTTATTACTCGAGTTACTCTATCTTAGAAACTTTTGGGGTAATTTGGTATATCTTACAAATACTCTCATAAATCAGTGTTTAGTACTCTAACAAATATATTTTTTTCGCATAACTTGTGCTTGCTTCTTAAGTTACTGACAATTTGCTTCCACTTTTTTATTCAATGTGTGGGAAGGTCAGAAAAAAGACGGACTTTAATTATATTAGCTAAGCACGCTGCGATTGCCTACATTTAGTGCCAAAATATTCTGTAACACACTCATGCTCGTGTGGAAAAGTGCAACCCACAGATGTAGGTAACGCTGCCTTATGGTAAGCAAATGCAAGTTTCTGGCAGGCCTTAATATATATAAAAAAAAACCTATTCTGGTTGTTTATTCATAGATGCAAGAGAAAGCCTTTCAGATTATGGGGCAGGAGGTCCTGTAAGTGATTACTGTGATTTCAAAGGTTAAAAATCAGATAAAAAAAGTGAGTAACATCTTGTTATTCTAGGTAGAGATTTAGAAAGAGGGGAGGTGAGGAAACACATTTCCGGCCCTGACTGATGTAGATTTCAGTTGTTTTGCGGTTAGTTGTTTGACTAAATATACAAAACAAATCGTAAATTGACAATCCATCTTGAGTTACGACTTGCTTTTTTTTTTTGTACTCTATTCAAACATTTTTTTTAGAGTGGAGTGTTCAGTACATTACTATGTTCATATTTTAGCTGTAGTCAGTAAAATAGCTGAATTTTTTAAATAAATATTATGCTAGTGTGAGTCTTATTGTGCTTATTATTGCAGCAAAGTAATTTTTGTGTTACCGCACATTTATTTGGCAGTTTCTTGCTGCTTATATTCTAACTTTACCAGCTTAGCCTTACACATGTCTGCGTCCACATATATAAGCATGCATACGTACATCACACAAAACTGCAACATGTATAGGGGGTATTCTAAGCCCAGAAAACAACTGGCTCTAAGGATTTAATGTGTAATAAAATGTTTGATGAAGTTTTCCACCTACCTCTCGTCGAAATGCTTCTCACAGATCAGGGCACTTTTCAGGAGTTGTCTTCCAGTACTCTTCTCCACTGCCTGCTGCCAGCGTTTAAAGTTTTCTGGGTCCTTGGGGGCTGAGAACAGGACTATGCCCGTGTGACGGCTAGTGCATTTACAAATAAAACAGTGTCGAACACGCTTCTTGCGCCTTCCGCCGTCCATCACGCAAGTGCGGACTGGGAGCAGACGCTGAAAATTGCGCGCGCTCAACGCGCGCCAAAAAAGTGAATAAACATCACTGAAATAAAGTTGATAGTTATTTATTTATTTTGTAGGAAACAACCAGGGATTTTTATAAAGTCATTTTATTTGTCAAAAGATGTTGCTTAAGTGTATTTCGTTTCGCTGTGTCATTCGTGTGTATTTTATTCACAACGCGAATAGCAGACGACGTTTTTGCTCGGGCGCGAGAAACAGCGGCACTCGCGGCACCCGTCGGCGGTAAACAGCTCATACGCCGAACCTCCTTGCGCCGAACAGACCTCTGCTATGAAACGCCTCCTTTGCTGGAACACCACCAGGATCGCGACCGGCGACAGCATGACACTTCTATGACGTCATCAGGCGGAAATCGAGGGACCACTTTTTTGGGCTCGGTAAACACACCAGTCGGAGACGCGCTTCCAGAGCACCAGCTACGTAAGGTGCAAGATGCATAAGTGCAAGATGCGTAAGGATACACTAGGCTCCGTCGCTCTATTAAGGTGTCGCAGCTATCGCTGTGACTGCACAGTGAATGGGTGAGTAGCGTTTGGCAACTTCCGGTTCCTTAGGAAATTTTGTTTCGCGGTTGGCGAACGACGACAATGATCTGCAAGCTTGTGCAAGCATAAATCTAAAAAATTCCAGACTCTAGCTTTTGAGAACCGCATGCCTAGACAGGCTTGCAGATCATCGTCGTCTTTTGTCAGCAGCTAAACAAAATTTCCTAAAAAACCGGAAAGTGCCAAACGCGGCTTACCTATTCACGCACGACTACTCCATTCTTTCAAGTCTCACGCTAAGCCATGCTCACCGCGGTGCTTTCAAGCTAACTGGAGGTAAAGTTACGGCGTTAGGGGGAAAGGCCAAAAAGGAAAACATAAGGGAATCAAGCAAGTAAGAAAATTGGGGAGAAAAAGGACAGGGGAGCAAAATATTAACCTCTCGCGAGAGGATTAATGCCAACGAAGAAGGTTCAACCACGCATATCATACCGTGACACAATGCCAATGGGGGGGGGGGGGGGGGGATGCTTCGTGGCGGGATTTCGCGAACCCGGGAGTGGGAAGAGATAAACGAGAAAGCAGAAGAAAAAGAGGGCAGACCGGGCGGGGGGCGGGGGGAGGAGGGGGGGGGTGGCATTTGCATCCAGCGTCTAATTACGGCCCGATTTTGTGTCGGGATACCTCGTAATTAGATACGGGCGGCCGTTCTCTGTGTTCCTAGCCGGCGAGCCAAGTCGGCCACGCCGGCCCTGCGCCCTAATGTTATGCGTCACAAACGACTGACTCGTTTAGCCTAATTTGCGTATCACCCCCCCCCCCCCCGCTTTCCCGAACCCCGTTCCCACACGAGCGCGTGCGTGCGCGCGTATCACCGTATGCCGCGTGTGCGATACTCGTGTTGCACGTACGCGTGTTGTGCACACGTCATTTCGGGGCGTGAGGGCGATGGGAAGAGACGTGTGTTTCACTTGTTTGCTAGAAGCGTGTCTCGCAAACGTACATCTGTCTGTGCGTGATTTTAGAGAAAGAGGAGAGCGAGAGAGACGGCAAGAGAGTGGTCGCGCCAAACAACGAGTTTTGCAGTTGAAAAAGCGGAATTCCGCTGTACGAACGTATGCATACACCTCGCTGCACTCGCCGCGTGCGCTCCGCAGTTGCACTACATGTTCAAGAAATTTCGAGAAATGCACGCGTTTTTCTTCTGAATGCGAGAGCTCGCTATAAGAGATTGCGGCGCGCGGCTGCCGCAACTCGAAATGATTGCTTAATTTTTGTTCCGTGGCCGAAGCTCGCGAAGGCGGACAGGCCCGAAGCGGGAAAGGAGATGCGTTAGTACTCGAAAATTCGGTGTTATTGCCGCTTCGGTAAGAGGCTGCTGCCAAAGGCGGAGCTTTGTTCTCGGTACGAAAAGTATATACGGATATGCGATACAGACTCACTATTGCCGTCGCCATATATTTTAGACAGGAGATGAAACAGTGACGCCCTTTGGTGGTCCCCCTATAAACTACAGGCTGTGAAAAACGAACGTCCGCCGTAGTTCCGTCGAGTGCATCCGTAGCCACGAAGTACCCGCATGCAGAAGGCATATGCAGGCTGCAGCCTTCGCTGCCCTATCAGGTTCCAGCGCGTTTTCGCTTCTGTTTAGTTCACACAATCAAACATGCTGTCTTTTTACAGACGATAAATTATAGTTTACCCACAACTTGAGACATCAGTCGCGCACAAGCGTACGCACCAACACGCGGTTCTGGCCTCACGCAGCATGCGGCAGCGCTGCTGTCGCCTCGACGCATGGGCGTATCACTTGAAACGGATCTGGTTCATAGGCACGCGCAGTGCCCACACGCTTTGTGGGCAAATAGGGACTTGCTTGTAAACAGGGTGTAGCTAGGTCTCAGCTTATTGTCTGCCACGAACAAACGTTTTGACGGTGTGAAAAGAATCTGCTGAAAGCTCGCTCTCATCACGTGCTTAACAACAAAGCACAAAGATCACTTATTTATTTATTTATTTATTCATTCATTCATTATGCATACCCGCAAGCGCCTACAAACAAACAAAAATAATGTGGTACTGGTGTGCGAAAATTGCTCGGACAGGTGGTGAGACACCTGTACTCGTTAAGCAAGTTATCGCAACGTGTCGGTGGGTGCTCACGTATTGCTTTCGTTTTTGAAAATGGTGACTGTGAGTCTGAACTTGAGATATATGTCGACTTCATATACACTTTTGCGTTAGCCAAATATAAGAGTTAAAATTTTAGACGCAGTTACAGACGCGTCTTGACGAAGGAGAATCAAAAGGCGCACAGTTTCAACCATCGGCTGTTCCAATTGAGGAACTCTCGAATGCCATGCTAGATAAATCTGACTTCAGGTTGCAGTAAGACGAATATATGTCTATATTGCCTTGACTTTTAAAGATCTGAAGTCTAGCTCTTTAAAGCTGGAGAGACAAACTAAATAGACACCTATTGTCACCTTCAATTAAAGATCACCGCGATGCGTGAATTCAAACTCCAATCTACTCAGAGCGAGAATTTTTTTTTTTTATGAAATTTTGACGAGAGAGTTTGAGGTTTGTTGGGGATAGGGAAGGGGAGGGGGTTATAAATTACTGCTGAAAATTCATTGAATACACCTCCTGTCGAAGTCCCCTCGCGTGACTGCCAAAGGGGTTGGTAACCAGTTGCATATTGTTTTAATTTACTATCCAAATTCTACATCGTAATTTCTCACAATGGGCGCATAAAATCCTGCCGATAACTCTGTTCAATCAAGGCCCATCTGGCCATTGACTTCGCCAGTAAATACGCGACCGGCACTGCCAATACCAACGTAATCAAAGCGCGCGAGATGCTGTTGGCACATGCCTGCGCCGCACAAACGAAGGGCCGGGTTTTAGCGCCGCCACGCGGCGGCCTATCGTTGAAGGTGCGTGCTGGGGGCTTCCCGATGAAATGGTGTTTAGTATACAAAAGGTCTTACCCACAGCAATGACTTGCGGTTCTTGTAAGAAGCGCCAAGCGTGAACTTTATCCAGGGGCTTTAGGCACGACACTTGGCTGCCAGTAAGCAAAATGGTGGCAAAAAGTGCAAAACGTTGCGCGCTACCTGTGACTGAATGCTTGAACGCAGCGCTGCGTTAATATTCGAAGGGCACTCGAGGGGATAGTCTAAAGCACGGGGTCAATGAATATATGACCGTAAAAAGTCCCAATATATTGTTGAATCGACGTTATTTAGCGCTATACCTGTTCAACCTACCAGTGATGCACTGTTCAGTTTCGGCTTTTGGATCGCAGCAGGGGTTTCCCCAGGAATTAAAATAAAGGGTTTTTTTCTAAATTTTTAAGGGGGGGGGGGGGGGGCATGGAGAATAGAAGAGTCGTTGCGAATTAAGGGGTGCCTTCAGAAAAACAAGGGGGAGGGGAAGGGGTGTATTTCCTACACACCCCTAAGGGGGGGGGTGTAGGGAAGTCACTGGATCGCGGTTTTGATGGCCTCGACCGCAATAAAGATAAAGGGTAAATGTCAAGAATTTGTTTATTTTATAGCATTGCAATCAGTGATTATATATAAAAAATAATTCGACGGAGGTGTCATGTCCCCGTCGGCAACAAACTCGATTGCACGATATCTTGTCGAAGGTGTACAATACATACCTGAATTAGGGCGGCGACGCGACTTAGTTAGGGCATACTTCGATACGCACTTTGTTCCATTTTTCGGGGTATACCTCCAAACATTATGTCGGTCTTCCTTTGCGATCTAGTCCACATCGAGGTAGCTAAAAGCTTAAAACCGCAATTTCGACGTCATTTTTTTTTTCAAACGCGAATTTGTTTAACTTTTTGTTTGAAAGGACTACTTTGGTCAATACTCCTTGCTCTCACACAGCGTGTCAGAAATTTATCGTTTTGTATTATGGAAGAATAAGAGATTGAAGTGCGTGCAATGGGAATTTCGAAGTAAAATACCCTGCATGTCCCCCTTCGCTGAAAGAAATAAGAATGAAAAACACTTGTCGTCATAAAACTCACTATGATTAGTTTTCGAACTGCAGTTGCAGCGTGATTAAGCAGTCGTTTTTTCTCGAACTTTGGACGGGACGGAAATTTACGGTCTTTTTCACCGTCTTTCCACTTCAGCTTCATTTTAGTGTTTTTTTTTATTTCTTTTATTTTGGTTTCTCGTTCTACAGTCGGACGGGTCATAGATCAACTTCCTTCGTCTCTTTTATTGTTTACTTCCTCTTTGTAACTCCAATGCAGGCCGCGCCACCCAGCGGGAAAGACGTAAACGTGGGCAACGGGGATCTTGCGTACTTCGTTCCACACTTGTACGGTGTTCACTAGAAGTAATAACTTACTTGCCTTCCATTACTTTTTCTGGTAATTATGTAAATATTTGATTACATTTTTATGAATTAATCGCACGAATAATTTGATTCCTTTTGGGAAGTCCTAAACTTGCTTGTAACCGCTACTTTTTTTCCCTCCCATTTTCAATGGCACGTCTTTGCTCGTAAAAGTTTCCAACCTAAAATTTTTCGAACCAAGACTAAGACAGGAGGATGGTTTAACAAAATTGATAGATTAAGAAGATAGGTTGCTTATAGTTTGGTGATTCTCATTCAATTATGAACAGAACGAAAGACTCTTTTTTAAACAGGCAGAAAAGTTTGTCGTTTTGAGAATCAGAAGTAATCGCAAAAGTAACAGTTACTTTATCAAGGAACGGCGTTATTTGCTTTTCTTCTCAAGTAATCGTTTAATCTAGATGAATACATCTTAGCTAAAAGTAATTATAATTGTAATCGATTACAGGAAGGTGCAGACGCCACACTACACTTTTGGAGGGCTCCTTCTCCCATCTGTGAATGATACACCCATCTGCTCAACATCTTGGGTGTATCATTCACGCCCTCACTCGATTTCAGCCGCCGTGTTGGTGGTGAGCAGGTCTCGCAATGTACTGGGATTTGCGTCCAGATTTTCCCGGCGTTTCGGACGGGAGCCTCTGAAGACGCTGTACGCCTCTGGTGCTCCCTCGACTAGAGTACTGTTCTGCAATATGGAGCCCTCACCAGAAACACCTCACTGAGCGCCCAGAGTGTGTAGCGCCGCGCGACTCGAGCCTTGGCCCGCCACGACCATTCCTCTGACTACGATGAACGCCTGCGGTCTCTTGACTGGCACCTCCTGAGCCACCGACGAACAGTGGCGCGTGTCCGACTTGTTGCTATTGCCGCTGGCTCCTCGCTGGTCGGCTTCTACCTAGCGTCAGTCCCCCGTATCTCTAGCCGTACATGCTGTCTTATCCCTCTCCGCGCCCGCACCCGGCGACACGAGCTTCATTGTTTTCCTCCGCGGTGGGCTCGTGTCTGTCTTCGCTGGAGCGCAAGCGCCCGCCCCTGCCCGGGAGTGGGGACGAACTCCGCCACTTTAGCAGGGCTGTGTCGCGTGCCCTCCGAGCTCAATAACTTTGTGTAACTACCATTTCTTCGTCCCTTTTATTTGTATATTCATCTTCATCATTTCCCCTATTAACACACAGCCGAAGAGGCAGCCAGCACTTGGTTGTACGGGCTTCTGCCTTTCGGCTGCCTCCCTCGGTTGTGAGGAAGTTGTGCCAATAAACACCTTGAACCTTAAACCTTGAACATTATTTTTCCGTGTAACGTCCGCAAGACTGCTCCGTTCCACCGTAACGTGGCAAACGGCGAAGACTACGGTCCCAGTGACTTGATCAGCACGTCGGAGCGAGACACGTGACAGTACTCTATCTCACTATACCCGTTTTCACGTCATGAAAAAGGAAGTTTTGCTCCATGTTCATACGCCGCGCGAAGTAGTTCTTACAAGATTTGGTTGTCGGGGACAGAAGTGATGCTTTTGGCGTTTAAACATGTACGTGTTGATGAGGTAACGTGTCCTAAGCAGTCTTGTACACGTTACTAAAAAAAGTAATCGATTACAATTACTATTACTCTTGGGTAAAAAAGTATGCGATTAGATTACTTGATTACTCGACAGCAAAAGTAATTGGACATTACTTTAAGAAGTAATCGTTATTTTTCCGATTACTTTATTGAGTGAAGACTTGCATCTTTGGCGCTCATGACGATGAACTTTTTCCAAGTTCTGCTTCCTCAAACCTCGCCCTGAATGGCCTTTAAAGCTCCCCAAACCCAGATAAAAAAAAACGGACATTTTACAGAAACTGAAGAACAAAGGGGTAAAAAAAATTTATTTTTGTCATTTAAGAAAAAAAAAGGTGTGTGCGGGGGGGGGGCGGGGGGGGTTGCTTTGAAAAATAGTAACGGTTAGAAGTAATTTTTATTACTTCAAAAAGTAATCAGATTACTCTTGTGATTACTGCCTAATAAAAGTAATCAACTGATTACAAAATTACTCTAAAGTAATCGATTACAAGTAATTTGATTACTTGTAATGCGTACGGTACAAGTCTGGTCCTAAGTCACCAGGCTGGATCTAAAATGGACCGCAAAAGTCGACGCCTGCACGTAGCAATCTAAACTTTTCCTCAAACGTGTGTTTCACAGGTCAGATTTGTTTTTCTTTCAAGATTAGAAAGCGTAACTCCCTTTCTGTAAAAAAATAGGGCCAAGAAATTGCCAGGGTCAACGGCGAGCTGCGACGCAGACGACGGAGTCGACTGGTGCGGCGCGTTTGGCACTCGTATTGATAGATGGAGCTACCTCCTTATTGAGACTGCTCGCAACCACCCTCGTTTACTAAAATGAACATAATATTTTCTAAAGTACCTTTGGTTTAAAAGTTAATGCGGACAATAAAAGCTAAACCTAAAGCAAAAAAAAGAAACGCGTTTGCATAACGACGGCACTTTTGCTGCCAATAAATTTCGTCTGCGTGTCGTCTGCTTTCTTACGCTGGTCGGCTACACCTTCGGACGCTGCTCCTGACGCCATCTATCAATACGCGCGCCAAACGCGCCCCGCAACTCGACTCGGTCGTCTGCGTCGCCGTCCTCCGTTGACCACAGTGGCGGTCCTAAGGGGGGGCGAAGGGCGACCGCCCCCCCCCAAATCGATCGCTTTTTATAATTTTTTTATTTTACAGCCAATATTTTTTTATTTTACAACCTATATTGCGAGCAAAGGTTTACATGTTGCGCATTTCCGACTTGCAAACAGTGGGACTAATAAAAAAAAAATCTTTATTCACAAAAAAGTGTGATGTCTCTTTTTTTTGTTATTTAAGCAGCAATTTCGCCCCCCTAAAACCAATGTCTGGGACCGCCACTGGTTGACCAGGGCAAGTTTCTTGTTCCGGTATTTTACAGAAAGGGAGCTACGCTTTGTAATTTTTCAAGAAAAAAAAACGACTTGTGAAATACATCTTTGAGGAAAAGTCTAGATTGCTTCGTGCAGGCGCCGATTTTTACGGTCCATTTTAAATCGAGACTGGTGACTCGGGACACCCTTAATATCTAAGCTAAAATGCACCTACACATATCTCCATTCTCATCATAAAGAGAGAAATTAGTAATGCTCCGCGGAAAGCCGTACTTTTCTTTACTACGGTTCTTGAGGTGAAAACAGTGTTATCGAAACCACGGGAGAGAGACAAGCCGTTTTTCTACGAATTTCGAGTGACAGGCTAATCTTCTAGAAGGGATACAGAGCTACGTCTGGGACACACAAAGGAAGGTCCGAATAAGCGGGGAGTTTCAAAATGAGAAGGGCAAGACGTATTTTTCGAGCACCTGGCCACCAGCATGCGCTCCTTCCCCTGCGCGTTCGCTGCGCACGCGCGCTCGAGATGCACGAGACTCCGGTGGGTTGTCGACAGAAAGGAGGCGTGCGCTGGAAGCGGGACAGCTGAAGCTCCTCCCTGCCGTTCTCACCTTGTCAGTGAGGAGGAGACGAGAGCGCGCGGGGACGTCAGAACGCTGAGCTCTGGCTGGAAGGACTAGTGGTGCAGACCGAAAGCTAGCTGCCACTGTCTCCACTGCCATAGCCTCCTCTACACTCACAAATCCTGGCAGTTCGACGATTGAGAGCGCCCCGTTGCAGATTTGGAGCACGAGGATCTGCTAGCACAGAGCATCAAAGAGCCATTTCTCGGGGAACCTAGAGTTCCTCGATACGCTCCCCCGAAGGGGAGCAGGGTTGCGCATTTGTTTTCCCCGCGCCGCCACGCCGCTATTCGCCGAGATCCATCACGTGAGGAGCAAAGCATCCGGCGCCGTGCAAGAAAGCCACCTTTACGGTCGCTCCGCCGACGTTTCTCGCGCCCCGGCGTATGTTCCCCTGCTTCCGCCTCATTCACCTCCTCTCCTGTTTTCCATGCGCGGCGGCGCGCGGCGCCGCTATTCGTCAAATTTAGTCACGTGAGGAGCAAAGCATCCAGGGCGTGCAGGAAAGCCGGCGCTACGGCCACCCGCCGAGGCTGAATGCGCAACTCTGCTACCGTAGGTAGCTATATACAGGAACTCTAGGGGAACCTGGATGTCAGCGCACAGCTTTTGCAGTGGCGAGGTCCCGAAACACACTTGTTCGCTCGGGAGAAGTGTGTTTCGGCGTCTCGATGCAGCGGGGCGCCAATCACGTGGGTCTCCTCTCATCCGTTGTCTGCCGCTCCGCCTTTTCCCTTTCGGCGGCCGCCTCTCGTGCCGATCTGCCAGGCTTTGTCAGTGTACAGGAGGCTATGCCACTGCACACTCGTCGAACACGTGAACGCCGGCGTCCGGCGTTTGGCTCTCTCACGTGTGCAGCGGAAACAAAGAGAGCTAGCTTCGAGTCTGCCCAACAGTCATTCCAACAAGATCTCGGCGTTCTCACGTCCCAGGGCAATCTCGTCTCCTCTTCGGTAAAGATCCCAACCGCAAAGTGATCCCCGCTACGTTCCGCCGAGCGCGGGGGACAAGGAACGGGTGGCATTTCCAGGTTTTCTCTCTTTCTATTTTTTTCTCATCAAATTTTTACAAGTTGTTTTCCAGTTTCTTTTTCACCCCTCTTCCTCTATCTCTCTCTTTCTAACCCTCCTCTCCCTTCTTCATTAGTACTCTCTAATCCTCCTCTCACTCCTTCGTTCCTCCTCCTCCTCGAGCGTGCTGCGACGCCTCTTGGATCTGTACCTCCTCTTCCCCCTCACTTTCTTGGCGCATCGTTACGGATCCTTTGTACTTGCGGCTTAAAAACAGATCGCCAGGTCACGGCTGGGCCTCTAAAGTCGTCAAAGACAAAGTTGGGGTCAAAGTTGACGGAGGGCACCGATTGGGTTATCACGACGATGACTTCGCGTTTTTTTCGCCGACGTCCAATCGGCGCGCTCCGTGAACTTTCGGCTCCAACTTTGTGTTTGACGAGTTCAGGGCCCCTGGTATACTTTCTTTTAAGTCCGACCGCAGCCGCAGTCCGTTGGAGCCAATCCAGCAGCGCCAAAAGTCTTATGGCGCTGCGCTCCTTGTCTTTGTGGCTCCTCTATTAGAAAAAGAAAAGAAAACTGGGAATTCACTGTGAGTGATTCGTTTGGTCGGTGATATCAAACGCACAAAAGACGGCGTGTGCCTTGACGATGCAGTTTTGACTCCGCCTGATTGGCTCCAAGCCCACAATGCTCCCTTCGTTTCGTCTGACGCCCGCCGTTCGACCTCCTTCGCTCCACGCCGCCACCAACCTCGCTCGCATACTAAGGCCATGCAGATCCACGACAACGCGCAACAACGGCGCAGGTCGAAACGTGGTGCCCCCCATCCGTGCCCGCCCGCAGCTACCGTGGCCAAAAAGTGGACCGAAGTTGTCGGAAGCGGCGGCGCGGTCACGGGGGTCGCGCACCTCGGCCACCCAATGGCCGCGGCACGAACCACGCGCCATGCAAGGGCGGAAGGAAGCGGCAACGCATCGGCGGTCGAACCAGAGGGAGGGGGCCCGGAAGCGCGGCGAGGTCCGCGTCACACGATCCTCGAATCGGTCCATCAAACACGTTTAGAGCCGTGTTTCCCGAATGTCGGGGGGACGAGGGAAACGACTCAACCCGCGCCGGTGCGTGCGCTTCGTCTTGCTTTTCTTTTGGCCCAGCCCACGGTGGCCCAGCCTGAGGCGACAAGGCGCATGTTTCGTGCGTCGGTGTGCGGGTGCGACGCGCCGCTCGGTATTTTGGAGGGAAGCATCGAATAGAGCCTCGTTGCGTTTTCTTTTATACTTCGTTTGCGTATCGCTCGGACCCAAGAATCGCTGGGCGAACAAAAGTGGACAACTTTTCGCAGATATATAAAATGGGCCCGGTTCAACTGTTAGCCATTTTGCGAGCAATTTTGCTCGCGAATTCTCGGTTGCGACGTCATTCGCGTAGCGTCAACACTCGCAAAATAGCAGCGCCGAAGTGCTTTGGAGGGAGAGAAGGCTTGTTTATATATAAACATTAAGAGGTCAACCGGCACCCTATCACTCTAAAAATAAAAGCCCGTGCGACTACTTTCCCGCACAACACTCGGAGAAGATAATCACCGCAACTTACGGAGGCAGCTCAGCGGAGGACGATGCCGCACACACACACACACACACACACACACACACACACACACACACACACACACACACACACATATATATATATATATATATATATATATATATATATATATATATATATATAGAGAGAGAGTATATAGAGATATATATATATAGAGAGAGATGAGATATATACATAGGGTGTTTCACGAAAGATGGACAAATTCGATATTTCAAAACTACGCGTCGCACCAAAAAAGGCTTGTGTCGTTTTGGTTCTGGGCCAGGGGCCTATTTAGGAAAATTATAGAAGTTCAAGATAATTATATTGTTAATTATTTTCGCGTAATTAACTTTTTAAATATTGTGTTTAAGGGCATGGTTTCAATTAGAAAATTGCTCAGCATCATCAAAAAACACTAAATCAACAAATTTCAGAACGATAGAAGGCATGCGAAGCATTTTACGGCTTTCTGAAAAACCGCACAAATTCGACGGGTTTTAAGTTTCGGTTTGTTATCGGAGCGCATCTCGGCCCCGGCAGCACCGCGCCCCGTGGAGAGATAGTGCAACCAACCTCTGCTGCGCTGTCATCGCGCGACGCAGCAGAAGCTGGTTGCGCTATCTCTCCACGCGGCGCGGTGCTGCCGGGGCCGAGATGCGCTCCGATAACAAACCGAAACTTAAAAACCCGTCGAATTTGTGCGGTTTTTCAGAAAGCCGTAAAATGCTTCGCGTGCCTTCTATCGTTCTGCAATTTGTTGATTTAGTGCTTTTCGATGACGCTGAGCAATTTTCTAATTGAAACTATGCCCTTAAACACAATATTAAAAAAGTTAATTATGAAAAAATAAGTAACAATTTAATTATCTCGGACTCTAATAATTTTCCTGAATAGGCCCCTGGCCCAGGACCAAAAAGACACAAGCCTTTTTTGTTGCGACGCGTAGTTTTCGCAATATCGAATTTGTCCACCTTTCGTGAAATACCCTATATATATATATATATATATATATATAAACCCAAAGCTACACCCGGAACGGACTGGGCCCCAAATGTCACCAGGTATCATGAAAGTCCAAAGTATGGAGACAGGCCCTTCTTAATTTGCTCGTTTCAGTGAAACCTCAGCATTTTGCTGAAGCTTCACTCAAAGCCTGCAGCTTGATTTGGGCTTCCCTGTCGTCAAAGCTGGATCAGACCATATACCCTTCCACGGCATCTTTCGGTGGTGTTTGGAGTGGCTGACCTGCAAAGCGCTCTCTCGCAGCTCTATGTAGTAACATGTGGCTGACGACAGGCACAGTAGTCATTACAAAATGTGAGCCCTTACACTCCTAACGCCTTCCGTACTGCTTAGGGGACCTTGTAGCGATTGTAACCCCAGAGGACCCTGGCCATTGCATTTCCTCTTCACCTGCTCTTCGTCTGGTCCTTGACCTCAGCAATATAAACTTTCAGTGTTCGCTGTTTCGACATTGTGAAATTTTACCCAGACTTGTACGTAATCCGTTACAAGTAACGAATTACTTGTAATCCCTTACATTTATCAGTAATTTAGTAACGGAATAATTACATATTTTCTAGAGTAATTTTAAAGTAATTCCCTTACATTTTTTACATAACGGATTCCTTGTAATCCGTTACTTTTTTTCAAAACAAGAAAAGGTCGTTTTTCATTTTGGTGAAGTTGAGCGCACTGACCAGCGCAAAGGAGGCTTGGCACTCTTCAATTCCGCAAAGCCTTTTTGTTTTGTTTTTGCAACACCAAGCCCCTGAATTTTTTTTAGAGCCTAACAACAATGTCAAAAAATCCAAATAAACATTTCTTAAAAAAAAAGTGGGGGGGGGGGGGCAAGTTATATCCGTTTTTTTTTTTTTTGAGTGTTACGTTTTTCTTTGCGATCGAAGGCGGGAAGAGGAAGACACCAAGTGATTGTATGCCTCTTCGAGAAGCTCAAGGCGGTAAGTGCACAAACAAGAATTAACAATGCCCTTTTCGGTTATTCGCGACTCCAATTCACTATAGGTGGCGCCACTCGTTTTCCAAGATGGCCGGTTCAGTGAGGGTCGGAGGTGCGTGCCGCTGCTGAGCCTGTCCAGTTTGCTGGCTTCACTGAGCGACACCAATTATTTCTGGTAATACTAGGGAGCTAGGGTGTTATAAGCGCAGGTCACCTCGTTATCCTGAAAACAAAACGGTATTTAGCGTAGTATTTAGGCCAGGAGGTACGTTTTAATTCCGGCGCAAAACCGAAACTTACCTTTATTTTGGATTTAATTTCTCGGTATCGATCTTAATTTCAGATTCTTTATAACTCAAAATGTGTCTCACACCGTAATTATTTAGTTAAAGAAGTTGCTGCAGGAGACGTTCGTCCCTTTAAAGACAGGTCTTCAATAAGGCTTAGAGGTAACATATAATGCTGAAGTTGTTGAAAAATTCAGTGGGATATTTGTGCGTTCTTGCTACTCTTCTGGCTCACAGTAACCATCACTATGAAACAATGAACTGCGGGCCTTTCAATGGCTTTTGGGGTAATTAGAGATTAATTGCTTTAATATCTTCCCAGAAGAAGAATGACAGAATAAATCCAGTTTATACGATATGTTCACAAAACGCATGAATTAAGAAACGCTGTTCTCACTCAAAAGATTCAAAGACGGAGTCCGAGTGAGGCAGCTGAAGTTTGCGTGTTTTTAAAGCAAGCGTGACGCATGAGTTTATATTGCATCCAGCGTTAGACTTTTGAAGACCTCTGACATAACGATGTCAGAGGTCTTCATGTGATAAAAAGAAAACAAAATGACACCTTTCGGAAGAAACGTAATGGTTAAATGGCGTATTTCTGTGATTGTAGCGTTAATTGGGGGCCTACATTGCCGCAATTTGTATTAATAATAATATAAATATTAATATTAAGATATTTTAATACTTCATTTTCAAGCTCGAAAATAATTGATTGCTTATATGATCTAATTTCAAACACGCGAACAAGTATGACAATCTAAAGTGTACTAATTATCATCATTGGTGCCAATTGCAGCATTTTTAATTACCAAGTTATAAAATAAATAAAGTCTAAAATCAATAACAAAACTCTAGCTAATGTGAGAAATTCATGTAAAATTAGATTACTGAGGATGCTATTAAAGTAGCGACTTTTGACAATCGGCAAAACTTCCAAAGTCGCCCCAATATCCTTCCAAACCAAATTCCCCCCCCCCAGAAAAAAAAAGGATTATTTTTTTTAATTAGTACTCTTTTTTTAACATTCATTTCCTTTCGTATTTGTTTGCCGTCGTTTTGCCATCCTCAGCCGTTCCAGTTCGAAGGGACGCCTACCTGCTTGCGCATCTGCTCACTGCAGCACGTTTCGTTGGTGTTGGAAAACGGTGAAACAGTAGTGAGTTCTAGTATTGCATATACGAGCGAACGCAAGCGCTGTGTGTTTGCGTTAGCTTTGCATGTTCCGCTGCACGTGCGCGGAACCCGAAATTGCGGTTTTGGGTCGGAGCATGGCAACGATGCGCACGCGAAACGTGGAGCAAGCCACCCTAACGCAAACGCACAGCGCTTGCGTTTGCTTCTATGCGCAATACTCAAACTCTCTAATACGGTACAGTCCCATACCGGCTGCAGCACCCCATTGGGACAGTGAAGAGTGTTGTTTGCATTCGGAAACGACATTTAGCGAGCCACGATCGCGAGCAGTTCCGGCCATGCCCGCTGAGCAGGAGAATCGGGGGACCCTCACTAAGAGCGCTTCCCGTTTCCGCCGTGGGAGGGCGAGCGGCGAGCTGGAGACGCGAATAGTGACTAGACCATTTTCATAACTGTCCCAACACAAGACAACGCTCCGTCTACCCTAAAATTCACTAAAAGAGATGTGACAATATGTGAAGGTGTTATTGCCACAAGCATCCTCGTTCGTCGATGCACACTTATCATCTTCTCTTAGAAACCAGGATGTTTTTTTTTTTTTCTGCTTCTTTCACCTTATTGGATGGACCCTGTTTTAAAGCTACTTAGTTTCTTGTAGTCCAACTTCTAGGCTTGGCCCACTTTATTTGTGAATTCCAGCCCAGGTTATCTGCATCTCAGTTACCCGTTTTGTGAGTCAGCTTTTTGCGAGCACTTTGAGAACGGTAAGTCTTCCTTTTTTCTTCTTTCTGTTTTTACCCCAGCGGGACGCATCTTATCTCAAGCAGATATTTTTACAAATGAAACATAATGGTGGCTGACGTTCACTTGATATGCTGGTCTAGGAGAGAGTGAAACTCGCGCTATGGTTATACAGCGCGGCTTACTTCTCTGCCCTTCGCTGCCCGTGGCAGTGGCATCAGCGGACGTCTTTCTGAAGAGACACCGGAGTAAACTGCAGTCGGCTCGTGTTCCGTACGTTTTTGAACGGCACCAAGGAAGGAATATACACATGGCAAACGTGCCTTTACATTTCCTTGTTTTAACCGACGTTCTAATTAATTGTCGTTATGAGTGCCCAGTTTTTTGTGTTTTTTTCGATTACTTATATTTAAATATCGGAAACCTTTTTCTTATTCACCAACGTCTCAGCCGAGGCTCGACCTGTTCAGAACCGAAGGAAGAATATCGAGCCAAACCTTATTTATTATTTAATTATCACCTTACTTTTACCACCTCTAATAAAACTCTCGAATATCAGGCAACGGCTGCAACGACGAAGCTTTGCACTATCTTCGAGGTAAATAGTACTTCCATTGCTACGCTGAAAAGCTCGACGCAGAGCATAGACCCATTCGTGAGGCACAATATGGAACTCCCATCCAGTGCCTCAGTTCAGAGGGTGTTCAGCTTATCAGTGGACATCTTCAGTAAGAAATAACGCAGAATGTCTGACGAGACTTTTGAGAGTCAGCTGTTGCTCAAAATACTCAAAGTCAATAAATGGAACAGGTGGGAACAATAAGAACTTAAATAACCTTCTTCCCTTTGTTTTTTAATTCAGGAAACTAATGTTGAAAGTAACGCCACGAAAGTAACGGATTACTTTTGAAGGTAACGGTCACTTACTTTTATAGGAGGGTAATTGTAATTGTAATAAATTACAATTTAGCCTTGAGTAACTGTAAATGTAATTCCTTACTATTTTTCAGTAACGTGTACAAGTCTGATTTTACCCTATGCTCGCCCGTCTGCCTTATAATTCGTGTTGGGTTATACTTACTGTACTAAACTTATTCACTTTTGTAAACTATATGTTATTATGATAAAATGTAATTCGATTGCCTTGTTTCGTCAGGTTCCGTCGTCAAGCTCAAAGGGCGTTCATTCCTTCACACACACAACACACACACACACACACACACAGCACACGACACACACACACGCACACACACACACTCACACACACACACACACACACACACACACACACGAGACTGTTTGCACGACACTATTTGCGGTGTGAGCCTTCGTCTTGCACAACACTCTTTGCAAATCGAGCTTTCATGTTCCACAACAATATGTTACAGCTCAGCCGCTATAAAATATGCACTCTGAAATATTGGAATTAAGTACGTTGCGGTATTATGCCCGTGTCCCACTAGAGCGACAGACAGAAACAAAAGACAGCGACAAGCCTCAAACCCATGCAGCATGCTCGCGATGGCACCTTTGGCAGGCGTTTAGTCGTTCGGTCCTCGTGAAGTAAGCACGAGCGATTGCAAGTCTGCCAAAGATACCCTCGCGTGCATGATGCTCGTGTTTGAGCATAGCCTCCTTTATTCTACAAAGCCTGCCAAATCGCGAAAGACTCTGGTTTGAGGCTTGTCGCTGTCGTTTGTTTCTGTCTGTCGCTCTAGTGGGACAGCAGTACGCAGCAGACAATCATCATCTTCATTGAATGGGGAGGTGGCGTCCCTAGCGGTGATCATGTGAAGCAGGCGCAATGGCGCCAAAGCATGGGAACGCCAGAATTTGGGCAGGCATTTTCAGTATAAAGGAGGCTATGTTTTCACGCGTACCAGAAGTGACGACATTGACGATAGCTGCACCCTTCTGGAAAAGGTGTATACTGAAGTCACTGGATCCTGGGAAAGTAGCGTCATTGTCTTCCCTGCCTGCTGGCCGAACAGAAACAAATACTAACATACAGAATACAAAAACCTCGCGAGGCGACTGGCTAATCGGTCTCCGTTGCTATGGAAATCGTCATTTCGGCCCCTTCATATCTTCGAAGCTTCAAAAGGGTCGTTCTAATCCTGTCGCACCAAGATCACCATAGAGCATTCCTCGCCAAGGTAAGCGTGTATGGCACTGTGTAGGCGATCAACTTATCAATCGTGCCCATCTCCACAGATCGCTTACTTTTATTGTGTTTTTCCTTGCGTATCTAAAAATAGAAAAAAATAGAAATACATCCAAGTCCCGACACTGCTCGTGGTGGTAGTACGAAGAAGTACGCTTGTTGTACGCTTGTTTTACCAGTGTGTGGATAGCAAAACCTCGGTATACAAGAAACTTCTCTATAAAGCTACCCGTCACGTATACAACAGGTACTTGGCGACCGAACGTCAAGCGAGGCGGGAGTTTCCACCGCCGCACAAGGGCTTAAACAAAGAGGAAGAACATCTCTGGACAAGACTCCAAACGGGCACGCTCATCACACCAGGAAAACTTCACACATGGTATCCAGAGCTCATTCACACGGCGAGATGTCCCTTCTGCGACGCACCAGGGGCCGACGTGCACCACCTAGTATGGGTATGCAGGCAGATACCAGCCCTTAGACCAACTGAAGAACCTTCGACAGAAAAGTGGGAAACAGGAGTGCATGCTACGCGAGGATGCCGACAAGCAACACATGCTTGCGAGAAGAGCTGTCGCAGTCACCACTGCATTTAAAACCCCGGATTAAGGGCACCCACCTGTCTTCTCTACCACTTTACTTCCATATCCCCCCCCCCTTCTATGTCCGTCGGTCAATAAACAAAGTTTTCAACAACAACACTACCAGCGAATTTAGATCGGCTTGTCAAGAATGGAGAGGTCAAGCAGAAATTGCTCATTTCCTGAGCCGAAATGGAGACCATACGATTAGCTTGCCACTACTTTCCCACGATCCAGTTTCTTTGGTTTATACCAGGAAGAAAAAGAGAAACACGATCTACATTAATTGCGCAATATTTATTACCCACAAAACAGTACTTACTGTAGGATTTCAACGTTGACTTTTCGCGCCCGAAATAAAACGACCCTTGGAAAATTGTAACGAGTTACATACGCCCGGCAGACTCGCGATACCAGGAATATTCCAGAAAATGTATTTCACTATAGTCGGTTGCAAGCTAAGAAAAAACCGGAAATGCCTCTCAGAGGAAAATGTATTCCTACGCCGAGAAACGCCAACCAATCGTTTTCATGACGTCACGATTCCGTGGACCAATCGCGATCCTTTTGAAAAAAAAAAGCTCGACATGGCTGCTGGCCTTAGCAACGCGACGCTAGTTTCTCGTGACAATTATTCTGCTTTTTTGCACCGTGTTTTACGTGCCCGAGGTTACGCCACGAAATCTTAATGGTATCGGCTTGCGTTTGCAGCAGTTTCTGCGCGACAACGTGAGAATCCAGCGACGCTATCGCCAACGAAAACTTCGAAGCGGGCGCGAGGCTTAGCACTGCTGTTTCGTCCAAGAAGAATCAGGGGAATCGCTTTCCGATGTCACCTCAGTGGGATCCATGACGGAAGACAAAGAGAGCGGGGCGCGGTGGTGGTGTCGATGACTTGGGAGGTGCCGATTTGTCAAAACCCGAAAAGTATAATTATTCTTGTTTTCTATTCATCCAACAAAATAAAGGCACACATTTCGTGCGCAAAGCCCGCAAAACTAAGTAAATCACTAAATATTTATTATTTGCAGGAACTATAAGTGCTTTGTTATTTATAATTTTGGCGAGAGAAAGGTTGGTTTCGTTTTCGCCGCTTTCCCTCAATCGAAGGCGCTGGAAGATGGTATGTTAGACAGTATCTTGGACAGAAAAGGAATTGGGAAGACGGTACATTGGACATGACTTTCTTTCTTTACTAAACAGCTATTTCGTTGACAAAAACGTATTCTAACTTATTTAAACGTCCTGAATGAATTAAATAAATATTGTAGTAGTTTAAGACACGTTTACTGGAGGAAGAAAAAGCAACGTTGCTAGCGAACTACTTTCTCGACGGCGGAGGCACTTCAGATGGGCGCAATGCGCTTGTGGGTGGAGCTAAAAGATTGTTCTTAGGTTGCATCCGACTAAGACATACAAAAAGAATTTGAAAAATTGTCTCGCGATACAAATATAGAAATACAAAATGAATTTTGTAAAGTACTATCGCGGTACTGCCCAACGATCCTAATTATTATTTGAAAAAAAAAACTATATTAATAAATACTTGCCGTGTATAACGGCGCCGTTGTCCGCTGCGCGTATGAGTTTGCTCGCAGTAACAGATTCGATTCCGCTGATTGGTCGAACAACAAAGGCGGAGATGGCTCATTTACGATATGTACTTTTCCGATTGGCCAACATCCCCCAGAGATTTGGAGTCGGCCGCTATTCTTATACCGCGGAAAAGGGACCGAGCAGAAAGACCAACAAATCGGAAATAGCCAGAAACCAAAATTCCGAGTGCGTGTGTACGTGCGCACGTGCGTGGGTAGAGAGATAGAGAATGAGAGAGAACGCGTAGCGAGCGGGTTCATCAAAAGACAAAGGAAAAGCCAAACGAGGATGTTGTCGCTCTAAATGAGAACAGTGGAGCCCGGTCGTCCTTCGGCGGAGCACCCGTGCCGCACGCTCGCGATATCCGACGCTCGCGAACGCATCTCCCAGCAGCCGCCACGATTATTTCGAGCCGATAGCGAGGATTCATTCGGCCGGAACGAGCTAACCGAAGGCATATGATAAGCGAGGACCCAGACCGCGTGCTTAGTCCGGAGGCAATTTCCTCCGAAACGGACAATTTGCTCCACGATGAGTCGCTCGTTTCGTGGCCTTTTTCTATCTCGGGGGACAGTGTCGGCCGACGTGATCAGTCATCTGGGAGCCGGCCTCAAACCGAGTCGCCCAATCTCTCTGGGGATCTGGGTCAAGTTCGAAAACGTGTTCTCCGGCCGCAACCGTCGGGAGGAAACGAGATGACGTCAAGGGCGGTGCCGCGACGTTGAGTTACGTCATCGGGAGCGCACCGCCGGACAAGTTTCCGAGCTGAGTCATGGATCTACCCACTACACTTGGTCGGCACTCTCCGAAGACTTCAGTAGAATTCGAGGTGCTCCTTTAATCTACCACCCAAAGTTCTTATTTTTTTTTTACGTGTCTAATTAACGCGGGCATCTGGCACGCCCCAGCGAAGAATTAAACATTAATCTAGACCAGCTGGGGAACTTTTGACGTACAATCTAAATCTCGGTTACACGGCGTCTTGTCCGCAATAAGCCTTTGTCAGATTGCGGGTACGTCGGCCGGGATTCGAACCCGCCGACTCGGCGCTTTACCTCGAAGTCACCGAGGTGGCTTGATCCACTCATCCAAGTGTTCCGTATGCAGAATGCATTCGCGATATATGTATACGCACATTTGGGCGTGACGCAAAGATCATCGTTATATCGTTATGCTTGTGAGAATTTGTTTTTATTTATTTTCTTTACACTACGACGAAGCCTGTTAAGATACGATTTGCTAGCCCACACCATGGCGTTATTGAAAAAATGGGGCTGATCAAACGCTTGTACGCGCCGAATGGTTTTGTGATGATACCAAAATAAATTAGGTATGAGAAAGACGCGTGAGCTTTGCAGGCGTCTTGACAGTCTCTGCTCTGCTCGGCAGCAACATTCAGTTAGGCCGAGAAATCATTCGTTGCTGATATGTCATTCTTGTGATTCGTGCCAATTGGATTGGCCAACAAAGTCCAAGTGCGCCATTATACGTCGAAGTAAACGCCTGTTTAAATTGACAGATAGAGCCCAGTCCGCAATGTCCTCCAGCAATTCCTTGCTGCGTAGAGGCAGAAGTACATGGCACTCAGACTCAGGACTCTGCGGTGCGAGATGAATATAAATTACATTTCGAGTTCCTCGCGTTTGAAACAAGCACTCCGAACCCGAAATTGAAACTCGAGCTCCTGCGTGGCTCTAATTTCTACAAACGTATTTTCTTCTTTGCTGTGCGCAACGATGACACGACTCAAGAGCTTTGAGGATGAGTTCGCTGAGCACAACTGGTATATAGTAGATGAGACTACCGGTTTCAAGGAGTGCCATTTGTCAGACTAGTCTATGTTTGTTTGAGGCGCTGAACAAACACCATGGGGTTTTTTTGTTTTTTTTTGTTTTTTTCTTCATTCTGGAGTGGAGAATGTCTGAACGAGAGCGATTTTAGAGTTGCTGAATATTTAACAGACAAAACGCGCCTGACTGCTACAGTGGTTGAAATTAGGGGAAACGATTGTACCACTTTTAGAACAATATGGAAGGAAACAATGTTGTTTTCCGATATCTTGTTCTTTGTGACACAAATGAGCGTGGCGGTGAATAAGTCTTGGGTCTTGACAGTGCAGTGTGGATTCGCTTAATATTTTAGATATTATTCAACAGACAACATCTCTTAAGGGTGCCAAAAAAAGAAAAAAAACTTCAAATCATTATATTCGCAAAGTATAAACAACAAAAACTGTCAAATAAATTAATAGAGTACTTCCATAAATCCCTGCATGCAACACTGTGCGCGTTGCACTCTGGGAACTAGTTGGCCAGGGAGGAGAGTGGCATGGTTTCGGTTTCGATCGACACGTCGACAAGAGATCATACACAGAGCGTGGACTATAAACAGCCGTTATCTCATGTTTCCTTGTCCCGAACGCATCGTTTTTGGTCTCTAAACTAACCTAAATGGCCAGACCTCGAAGCTTCAGCACAAGCCCGAACCACATGTAAAGTTTGTCTTGACACATGCTTGTTTATTTTTGTACTCGAGCCTTTCTGTTAGCGTTTCGAGGTATGTCGACGAGCCAGTGCTGGGAATCTCGATGCTGCGAAGCTCGGGGATCTTGCTTGTGTACGAGTCAACACGCCGTAACAACCAATAAGTTACGCGTATCCGAGCTCGCACCTTTACATTAGTGTTGCTGGTCAGGCAAGTTTGTTACTTGTTTTGTGCGTCCATTGACGAAATAACCTTTTGAAATTATTGTTTTTCTTACTACGCCTAAGTATGCTAGGTAAAACTGGGAGATGCCGTTGAAAAGCTAAAATCGAACACTTCTTATCCCTTTATAGTTATACTGACCCGCAGCACTGCACGAAGTGAAGTCCCTACCCACTTGCATTCGACTAATTCAATATCGCATGGAAGTTATCCTGCAATCATATAGGCACATTCGCACATACAAACCGTTTTTAAGAAAGCAACAGTCGAGCACTTGCGTGAAGAATGATCGCACTGTTCGTCGGACGGCACGTATACGTCGTGAACCCCTATGCGGTGCGCCAAACGATAAACTAAAGGATTCCAAGCGCATTTGACGGTTGCTAATGGCCATAAGATTTGTTATGTGTTTGCTTTCTTCCTGACTGAGTATGCCGAGATAATTTCAGAACCACCGTTCAGACACAGATTTTGGGCGTCGGTAAAGGCTTGTCCAAAAAGGCTTAGCGAGGACTAGGGGACGCTTGTATAGGGCCTCCGTCGTAGCTAGCCGATCTCAGCGTTTGCGAAAACTTAATCTCCAATCGGCATAAAAGTTTAGTGGGAGATATATGATGACACGAGGAGCACTTCATAGTAACTTTTGTGCAGTAGTGAGTGCGAATTTATTGCGTTTCCTGAAAGTTCATGCGCCAACGTTGGGCTCAACTCTGAGTATCCTGTGAGGATGCGGCTTGTTTTTCGCTCAATGAAGTAACAAGACAGCGGATGTTTGGCAAACAAAATGCGTGTAGGGCTCAAAGTGACCAAATTTCAATTGTGGTTCACTGGTACTGAGACAGAATTATTGTAAGTGAGCCTAAAGTCAAGTGAGCCCAAAGATACAATCGTGGGGTGAGGTGACTAAGCCACGTCTTACGACGTTTGCACATGCACGCACAATATCCGGCATGTCGGGAACCACGAGAAGTGCCTCGGTCTTCCCTCTATCTCTCTCTAGAATGCTCAAAGTATTCCAGATTCGTAGGAAGCCGGACAATCGAAAGCGCCAAGCAGCGCGTTCCCGGTCACGGCGTGATGGCATGAATTGAAGCTCCTCGATCGAAACCGGAAACTGAGTGGCCAACTACTTCCCAGAGTGCACTGTCGTGGCATTTCGCCGCGATGAGGCGCTTCGAATTTTGGAAGAAATCTATTAAAAATACGCTGAAAACAATCCCGCCGATTGTGTAAAAACATAAGCACCGAAAAACGGAGACTTCGAGCAAATGAGACTGCCTAAAAACCTGTTCTACATATTGAAGATGTCGTTGTATTTCTTATACATTGATTCTTTTTAGGAAATGAATTACAATTTAAAGAAGGCGGCCCTGGGGTTTAGACACATTTCGCAATCGTGGAATCATACGAGGACATTCCAATTCCTCAGCGGTGGTACTTTTCTTTGTTGCGTATTCGAGACAGCAGACACGCCTTTGCATTGTCTTGTATTCTGCTTCGTGCGCGGTCTCCACCCCTATTGCGGACCTATTGTCTTTTAACTCGGGAGTAATATACGCGACATTAAGGTTTAATTATGTACAGCGTGTCCCCCAAAGCAATATTGAGATGTTTTGTTGTAATTGTTGTTGTTTGGTCATTGTTTTACAATAAAATCAAATTACGCATCGCCGAATACTCAGCCTTCACCTAAATGTACGCTAGCGGTACGGACCAAACGCCAAAATTTCAGTACTAACCGTCACCGCTTTCAAAAGTTAAATATGTCACTATGTGAACGTTTCACGGGAAAATGGGGCCCATTCCAGGAGCTGACGCCATTCATTTCCATGTACTTGTTGGCTTCGTCGGCCCACATTTTTCACGCTGAAGATTTGAGTAAATCGATTACAGCTTTTAATCGGTTAACAGCAAGCTCTACGACTTGGGCATCTGGTCCGAACCGCTAGCGTTACATCTGGACGGAGAATGAGCGTTCCGCGAAGCGTGTTTATTTTCGCAAAAATAATAATATAAAAAAAATATTTTTGCACGCGCAAACGCTTTTTTGCTTATAGTCACGTGGGCGTCCACTCTTTCTTTTTTTTTAATTGTTAACGTCTTGATTTTGCTGAAGAGCACAATCGAGGCATTACGTATCAGAGCCCTTGTTCCCGCTGCGGTCACTGGCCAGGATTGTACGGTGCAGAGAGACAGAGAGGTCTTTCACTTGCCCCGCCTGCAGCGCGAGCTTCCTACCTTTGATAACTCTCCGGCTTCTGGTGAGCTTCGGGCGTGCTCGCGCAGTCGAAGCACGACGGAAGGCGGCGAGCGAGTGCTGCAGGCCGGCCATCGAAAAGAGACGCCCAGCCGTTCCCGCCCTGCCAGAAATTACGGTGATTTTTCAGATACTCATTAACTGCAAAGAGAAAGAAGGGCGTTCGAGAAGTAAACGGAATGACGTAACAAAGGAGGGGTCATCCCAACGTTAACGACATTCGAAATCGAGCGTCATCTCATTTAGCGATATGACATCAGCGACACTCGACACTGAATAGGCCTCGCACAAATGCTTGGAGCCTCGGTTCAACTAATGCGAAGCGTGCGTGCGCTTTCAAAAGAAAGTCCGAAGGAAATTAAATAAGGAAAAAAGCCGCGTCGGAAATTACGTTATGCAGTTGTGAGACACGAGGACGAGGCTTCCGGTATTCTGGGCGGCCGAAACTGAACAAAAAATAAAAGTGTAACGAGCGACGGAGCGAGCCTGTCTAGCCCGTTTGCGTATCGGTGGCAACCCTGCTTTTAGGCGCGCAAGAGACGTGTCAGGCTGTCCGTGCCTGACACCCATTGTTCGAACGGCTCACGGCAGCCATCCGTCAGGAACCGCATTCGGGCAAGTCGCTGGTGCGTGCCGCATCCGTCGGGCGCGTCGTCACCGCAGCCGGCGCACGGAGGCCGACGAAAATATCAGAATCATATTGTCTCTGTGCGGAGAGCAGGATTCTCGCCGCGGCATTGTTTTCGGGCGGCTTCTCGCGTGATTGGCCAGCAACGCGTCGGCGCGCACTCCTTCCGACGCTTCACCTTCAGGATCCTCTTTGAGGACGCGCTCACGCGCTTCAGTTTCGACGAGCCAGCGCCGTCGTCTGCTTCCGGGAAGCGCTCTTCGGCGTCGGTGAGCGCCGTCTGCTGCCGGCTTCCGGCGCGGGTCGCCGGGATGACGCCACACTTCTCCGCGGGAGACTCTGAAAAGGAGCCTGGGGCGCCGGATTGCCTCATCTGTGTGTCGCTGAGGGGGCGCGGAACCTAATAAAAGAATGATGCGTAACTTTCCGGATTTCAAGATATGGGTCGGGGGAGTTGTTACCCAACTGCTACCGAGACGCTTCGCAAGCAAGTCGCGAAAAAGATGGGGAGTGGGATGCGATGCAGCGTCCGGTAAAGAGTTGACTGGTTATGGAAGCACATATACTCCGCTCAGGCCTAACCTGACAGTACGGTGGGAGCTACGGGCTCGCAGGACTAATCAATCAACCGCCTTCCTTTCTTAATTTAAAATGGGGGGGGGGGGGGGGGGGGGTGCAACGATTTTAAGATTAAAAGAATTTTCATCTTGTTATTTTTACGTTGTTTATCGTTTCCCGGAGGATACAGAAGACATCTACTCCATTAAAAAATGTCGCAATTCCGCTGCATCAGAAATGCAGAAATGAAAAATCAGTAATGCCAATATTTATCTTTCTTTTTTTCTTTTTTTTTTACGCAGCAATTAGGACACGCACGCGAAATCGCTTTTCTATTTTTACTTTAGAAGTGTTAGAGGGCAACTCCCACAATTGTTCGACGGAAGTCCGGAAATCGTTGCCCCGCCCCTTTAACTTTTTTCTGTTCTCTTTTTCGTCCACTCTGCCCTGCGAGCCTATCCTGACAAAATAAAAGTTATTAAAACTTAAGCTCAAAAAAAAAAAAAACTCTGCCTTTTCTGCTCCGCCTGTGAGTGACAGCGCGTTTCCTTCTTTTTAGAGATACCGCGGAAACGGCTGATGGCGGCGGCTGTCGTGCTGATGACCTGCTGCGCATCGCATCGACGCATGGCATCAGTCCCATGCTGTCGCTGTAGCGCAACATATCTAGTTGAATTTCTCTCAGTTGCGATGTGTCCATGGCTGTCGCGGTGATGAGAGGCGCCTATTCAGAAAATATGTCGGTGGCATCGGCCCCATTAGCGCAGTAAAACCCTGTGGTAAAACCCTCTGGTAAAACCTACCGGCGAACCGCCAGCTCGCCGCTGACGCTCCCCATTCTCCTATTGCCCGGTGTCAGAGTACGTCACGACCGACAAAATTACGCCGCGTCTTGTTTTGCGAGTGAGTTGGAGAGGAAGAAAAAACTCGATATTTTAATAACTTTTCGTGTAGAAGTTAATAAACCGAAACGAAAACGGATGCCTCTTCGGCGTTCAGTGAACACGGAAGGGTTAATCTAAAAGTTATTTGGCAAAAGTAAAAAGGTAATTTCATGGTCCCTTCGAAATTCCGTCCAGCGTTCTTCACCTTGTCCCTGGAGCATTGAAGCTTCGGCGAGTCCCACTTGTAGCGGGACGTACTTCGAGATGGTGTCTTAACCGAGACGGCGTTTCTTCTTTCGCAATGCCCGGCTGTCCGTGTACTCGGCGCAGATGAACTCCCCTCTTCATGGGGCGGCGCCTCGGCGCGCGACATCGGCTGCGGCCGCGGCAGGCGACCGACAAGGCAGGGGGATATCCTCTCTGCGACGCGGAGGTCCCTAAGCTGTTAGACCGTGCGTAACGCCGGGATTAAGACAGTTTCTCAAGCGCGACGCGGGACATTTTCGGTACAGCCCCGAGAGGTTAGCACTAGCAATACGAAGGACGTTACGTAAATATAGAAAGAAGGCTGCGTCTTCCTATTACCGTAGACGACATTCCCATCGCAGACGACGTTACCGTCCCCCCCCCCTCTTTCTCTCTCACACACACACACGCAGACAAAAAACAGGCAGAGACTCAACCAACATAAAACCGACCATGGAGAAGGCAGCAGACGAGGTAAAGAGATGAGGAAAGGCAGTCCGAGGTTTTGGGGCCATGGATACTGAGTAGGCTACGTGCATGTTTTATGGGCCAGAGTATATCGACGTTAACAAAAAGAGAGCGTCCTTAAATATATATATATATATATATATATATATATATATATATATATATATATATATATATATATATATATATATATATATATATATATTTGCGCAAGAATAAAAACGCAAGCGGACGTGCAAGCACGTATTCGTATGCGACCCGCGACAAATGGGCGCTTTGGATTCGGCGTAGCTGTGACGTGTTCTAAAGCGAGAGAACATGAACGCTTCATTTGCCTAGCAAATTTCGCTTACGAATTCACTACGGCTTCTCATGTTTCGCGTTTCGCGGTCTGTTTATTCTTGCACGTCGCTTCTTTGATTTAGAATTTGCTTTTCCTCTTCAAGTGACAGACTTCAACGCTCATCAGTAGTGGTGCAAAACTATCGATAGTACTATCGATAGTATCGATAGTCGCCAGAAATCTGACTATCGATAGTAACAAAACTATCGATAGTCGACTATCGAAAAACTATCGATAGTACTATTGATAGTCGACTATCAAAACTATCGATAGTACTATCGATAGTCGACTATCGAAAAACTATCGATAGTACTATCGATAGTCGACTATCGAAAAACCCTCGATAGTACTATCGATAGTCAACTATCGAAAAACTTTCGATAGTACTATCGATAGTCGACTATCGAAAAACTATCGATAGTATACTATCGATCGTCGACTGTCGAAAAGCTATGGATAGTACTATCGATAGTCGACTATCGAAAAACTATCGTTAATCAACTATCGGAAACTATCGATAGTCAACTATCGTACACATATCGATGGAACTGTCGACGATTTACTCGCTCCCTCTACTCCTTTTCTCGCTTTATTTTTTTCAAATGGGACACCAACTAGCGCGGGCACTTACCATCCCAACTTTGGTTCTGCGTTCAGTGATGACGAAGACAGAAATTTGGGCGAGGAGAGTAGAGAGGGAGACGAGCGGCGGTGCGGCAACTGTTCGCTATAGTCTTTCTTTTCGGTATGAAAAATTCCCAAAATGAAATTGCCTTCATGGGAAGAGGAAGTTACGTTGAAAGAACTGAGAAATAACAATAAAGGAAGAGGAGGGCGTTACGTTAAAAAGTTGAGAATTAGCAGAAAGAAAGGAAGAGGAAGTTGTCCACAGTAAACCAATGAAACAACCTCAAGTAGGAAACTTCATTATCTTAACTTTCCTACCTGAGATTGTTTCATTGGTTTACTGTGGACAACTTCCTCTTCCTTTCTTTCTGCTAATTCTCAGCTTTTTTAACGTAACGCCCTCCTCTTCCTTTACTGTTATTTCTCAGTTCTTTCAACGTAACTTCCTCCTCCCATGAAGGCAATTTCATTTTGGGAATGTTTTTCATGCCGTAACGAAAGACGAGAGAGAAAACGCTACGTCTCTCTCGTCCTCTGTGTGATTATTAAAACGACAGTTGTGAGTTAGCGCTTGTTCCGTCAGTTTGTACTTGACCTTCGCGCTATTTATTTCGAGTTCGCTATGGACCTTTTTCACAAGGGCGCCGCCATCTTGAAATATCGTCACTTCCAGTGTGGGCGAAAACATTGCTTTTCTGTCGCCACGCCAACAGAAGGCATTTAGGATATGAGCGTAACCGTCACCCATTCTCATTTTGTCTTCCCTCTATTTTTTTACTATTTGCAGATTGAAACGTTTTATTATTCTTTTGTCGCCCATACCGGATATGCTTACCTGGTGGCTGGGAACGAGAGCTAGTAAGCAGAAAAGGTCTATAGTTCGTTGTAACTCAAGAATGTAGGGCGAGGGTAAGACGGGTCAGGAAGGAGGAAGCAGACGGAATGCTGGAGAAGAGATGGGAAACCTCCTTCTCCCTTTAGCGTTCCGTCTGCTTCCTCCTCCCGGCCCGTCTTACCCTCACCCTACCTTCTTTATATCGATAGCACTATTGATAGTATCCATAGTCGCCAGAAATCTGACTATCCATAGTAAAAGAACTATCGATAGTCGACTGTCGGAAAACTATCGAAAAACTATCGGTAGTACTATCGATAGTCGACTATCGAAAAACTATCCGATGATCGTATCAAAACTATCGAAAAACTATCGACATTTTCATCGATGATCGACTATCGAAAAACTTATCGATAGTACTATCGATAGTCGACTATCGATAGTTCTGAGACACTATCGATAGTTTTGGAAAAACTATCGATAGTATCGATAGTCAATTTATCGATAGTTTTGCATCACTATCATCGAGTCACTTTGTGTTGTCGCGTTTTTTAGCAGAGATCACCGCAATCTCCACAAGCTCTCTCGGTGTTCATGGTCTCTACCACGCGTCTATTTCCTCTTTGCCCCGCAGTGTTTTCAGTAAATTTCACTTGCCCACTTTCTATCCAGGATGCGACGACGACGTGCTTGTTTTCCTTTATTGCTTCTAATAGTGAACCGGTCACTTATTCCACGACGTTCCGCCTAAAAATTAAAGTCGGTATCACAAGTCACATTAAGGTAACGGAGCAATAAGTGGTGGCATGCAGTCACTAGGACTAGCAGAGGTGTACGGACAGGTACCTTTCGGACGAGCAAGCTGCGCTGCGAGCACAGAGTCACCCGCGTTGAAACGCGAGTCACCGCGAGATCCGTGCTTCGAATGCCTCATGGCAATGAGTTCAAAGGTGAAACTTGGTCTGCGACATTCGAACCACGGATATTGCGGTGACTCGTGTTTGCAGACTGTCTTCTGTATGATGTATGAGCAGGCTGACCCCAGTTTTAGCGCAGGTTTAGCGGCAATAAAAAACCAGGGTAAATCTTTTTTTTATTGGCCGTTATTACAAATTTACGTAATTCGGTGCAGTTGGCTCGGCTGCTAGGGCAACTCCGCTCAATTTTAAAGATTTCGGGATAATGAGTGATTTCACACCTAAACAGCACTAAAAAAGAAACTACCTCATTTGCTTCGCGAAAAATAGGATATATTTTGATAAATCTGATTTTAAACACGAGAGGAAATCAAAACCGAAACTTCGTTTCCGTCCGTCAACATTGGCCTCGGGCTGCCAAGAACATGGCTATCACATGGTACGAGATGTCACGTGATCCTCTACGCAACGACGGGTGGGATTGTGGGGGGTGTGTGCCAGGCGCAAGTGTCGTCTGCACCCAACGAGGCAGCCTGCACCGCCCTCTTCACGTTTTGGTGTCTACGACATTCCACGACGTCTGCACAACTGCAGCATTGGGAGGAGGGGGGGGGGGTGTTTGGAAGGACAGAGATGGTTGCTTGGACGATATGTCCTACTGGGCTACTCCGTAATCAAAAGCTACAGGAATATATAGGAAAATTACACGTGCTTGATGATGTTGACAAAGAACAGGAAGCGCAGGATCTGTCCTGCACGAACCACACTCCGTGTGTGGTTTGGGCAAGATTTTTCATTGTGCACCACAGATGTTCGCCAGGGCGAGACCAAGCAAACGTGTTTCCTTATGTGACCCTTGCGCGACGCCTGACGCCAATGAGGCGAGTGGTCATATGGTATGACGTCACACCGCTTTTGCCTGCACGTTTTGCCGGAAGTGCAACGCTCGCACAGTAGCTGTACTACGCATCTCAGTGGTTATCGTATCTGACTGCCATCGCGCCAACCCAGGTCCTAGACCCGCTGGGTCGTCTTTCTTATGTTTTTCTTCCTTTTTTTACTTTATATATAACCTTAACGTTATGTAAAGCTCCCAGCGTGTTGTTCGTTCATGACCCTCATTCACTACGTTCGTCCATGTCGATCGTTCATGACTCTCGTTCATGGCGCTCGCTCCTGACGCTCGTTCCTGACACGCTTCTTCTTGGCTCTCGTTCATGACGATTTTTGATAGAAAACGACTCATGAAGCACCTTTTGTGTTAATATAGGTGTAAAAATAGGCAGCTGACTTTTGTCTCCAAAGTCTCATATAGCTGGGAGAGCAGTATTTAAAGAGTGATCGTTCACATTTTGTAAGAAAACATTCAACAGTCCTTTATTTATTAATTTATTTATTGCTTTACCCTCAGGGCCCGAAGGCATTACAGAGGGGAGAGCAAAGTTTGGATCAAAACACTGTAATGCATGGTTATTCACACTCAACAAAAAAAATGATTGGTAAGAGCACTCCTAAAATGTACAGTGTCAGTTATGGATGCAATTGGTACGGGAAGGTGGTTCCAGTCGAGGGTTGTGCGAGGAAGGAAAGAAGATTGGAATGCAGATGTGATAGCGACAGGTACCTCAACTTTGTGCTGATGATCATGACGAGCTGAAATATAAAAGGGACGAGTGATTAATTTGTCGCGAAGCACAGAGTTATAAAAATAAAGTTTGTGAAATAAAGAGAGGCGTGAAAGCTTACGTCGCAGGAAGAGGGGCGGGAGTGACAAAGTAGATTTCATAGAAGTTACGCTAGATGAATAATGATAATTAAAAAGAATAAAATGAGCGGATCTATTGTGAATGCCTTCCAACGTGGTGATGAGAGTGGCTTGTCCGGGATCCCAGACAGAGGCTGCATATCCTAACTTCGGTCGAACTAGACTTTTTTAAAGAATTAGCTTGAGGAAAACAAGTGCTAATGAAAAGTTACGCCCGGGGTAGCCTAACATACGGTTAGCATTAGATGCGATATACTGTACATGTGTTTTCCATGAGGGATTAGAAGTTATAGGCACACCTAAATATTTGTAAAAGATACCGTGTAAAGTTGAGCCTGATTAAGAGAGTAGTTCCGAGGTTTCATGTGACTGGCGAGATACAAGCATGGACTTACATTTATTAGTATTAAGCGTCATAGATCATACGTCACACCACTGGTAGATGGCGTTAATGTTAGACTGAAGCATGATGTTATCGTGATCATTAAGTATCTCACGGTAAATCACACAGTCGTCAGCAAATAAACAAATAGACGAGGAAACATTAAGAGGAGGTCGTTAATATATATTAAAAAAGTAAAGGTCCTAAAACAGATCCTTGGGCTACAGATGAAAAAGAAAAATTACTATTATTTACTGTAACAAATTGTTACCGCAATGATAGAAAAGATTGAATCCATGCAAGAACGTTAGCATCTATGTTAAGTTTGGACAGTTTCAGAAGAAGCAGTTTATGAGATACTTTATCGAACGCTTTGGAGAAATCTAGAAAAATACAGTCTGCCTGGGATCCTTGGCCCAGGATGCAGTGAAGTTCATGTGTGAATGATACAAGCTGTGTCTGTCATGAAAATAATTTTGGAAATCCATGTTAGGATGGACAGAAAAAGTTGTTAAATTCTAAGAAATTGACGAGGTTGGAAAATATTATATGCTCAAGGAGTTTTCAAGGAACGCTGGTAATAGAGATTGGGCGATAATTTAAAGGGGAATGTTTGTCACCAGTCTTGTAAATGAGAACCACCTTCCCCACCTTCCAATCTAAAGGGAGAACAAGAACTCCAATGGACTGATCAAAAAGTTTAGTTAAAATAATAGAGGAGTAATGCTTAGTATTTTTCAAAAGCTTCGAATTAACACCGTCCACTCCCGCTGAAGACGACAATCTTAATGTTTCAATGGCATGATCGACACCACCACAACCAAGCAAGATAGGGTCCATCGGAAATTAGTCTCAAATATCTAAGAGAGGACATTCCGTGCTGCTGTCACTAGAAAAGGATTCAATAAAAACTCGGTTCAATACATTCGCACACTCTTCAATTGGCATAACATCCCCAGTTTCGTTTTTTAGACTAACAGAAAAATCTGTTTTTTTTTTAAATTCATGATGTTCCAGAACCTTTTAGGGTATTTTATTAACATATCGGGTAGGGTGCGCGTAAAAAACTCCAACTTGGCCTTATTAACTTCATCTTTATATGTCTCAGTTGCAGTGCGGTATTTGAACCACCGCCGTTCACATGTGGTAAATTTGGCTGCTCGAAATAAAGGCTTCTTTTTATTTGAGAGACGTTTGAGGGCTCTGTTAAACCACGAAGACTGGGAATCTTCAAGTACAGTCCTAACAGAATATGCGGATTAGTAAGGGATTCTACTTTATTCTTAAACATTTGCCAATTCGCTTCCACTGAACGGTCTGAGAATTTTTCTATAAATGTATCAATAAAAGTTGCTAGATCATTGTTAATTTTGACGAAGTCAGCTTTTGCATGATCTCGATTTTGTTTTACGTGACTCGATGATTTCGGCACTGCAGCTTTAACATAAAAATGTAATATACAAGGATCACTAAGCCCTGGAAGATATGATATGGGGGAAACTAGGTCAGGGTGATTCGACAGAACGAGATTCAATATGTTTGAGGATAACGGGGTTACTCTGGTTGGTTCAGTAACCAACTGAGTGAGATTAAAATCTAAACAAAGGTTCACAAAGTCATTGCACTCCGATGATGATGGAGTTGTGGATAGATTACACTCTGTCCACACGATAGAAGGAAAATTGAAGTCGCCCAACGAAGATCGGTGAACTGGGAAAACGCATAACTAAGTTGCTTAGAGAGTCATGCAAAGCTTTAACAAAGAGATGAGCATGACGGTGGTCTATAGGATACTCCCATAATCCACCTGTTGTGGTGAGAACCTATAGACCGACACCCTGTTTACAAACAAGCCCGCGTTTGCCCACACAAGGTGTGGGCACTGCGCTTGCGCAGAAACCAAATTCACGTGCGGTGGAGCGTCTGCGCATGCGCCGTGCCGTCGACAGCGCCACCGCAGCTGCGTGACGTCAGGGCCACGTGTTGGTTTATACAGACCCAAAGTATTTCTAAACCACTTGTCGCGTTAATGCAAAAACATTCAACATGAGTACCCTGAGTCAACGCCAAGATATTGTTTATAAATTGACGTCACGGGACCTGACGTCACATTACGTGATCACGTGACAAGACCTCACGGTTTCAAGTTGTTGTGTCAAATTATACGGTGACGTTGTATAATAACTTGACGTCCCGTGACGTCACAGTGTCAAATCGTGACGTCCCGTGACGTCACGCAGCTGCTGAGAAAACGCTTTTTCACTGAAATTGTCGCACGCCGAAACTCAATTGCACATTAACGTGACAATCCGATATACGTTCGTTTTTCGGGTATGATTATAGATGAGAAGTGCATATATCGTATCATTTGCCCACAACCTAAAACTGTAAATCAACTAAAGCATCTTACCCAACAAAACTAATTGTGCAGCGGGAGACCATGCCACGAGATTCCTTACTGTGGAAAATGCTTCTTAATCTTCTTTCTTTTTTTGTTTTCCGTGCCGAGCCGCAATATTTATTATTAGTTACCGGTTAATTGCTTCCGGTTCAAGTTCCGGTTTCGGTTTTCATCAATTTCATATAAAGGCTTCGTTCCGGTTGCATTTACCGTAAAGCTTCGCGCTTTAACGGTCTTCGGTTTCGGTTTCGGTTCCAGTTTTAGTCCCTGGTTGGGACGCCGCCATGACAGCGATGATCGCCTCTGCTCGACTTATTTGCGAGCGCTTCCATAGCCAATAATCCAGACAACCTGAACCATTACCAGGCAGCTCTGGTGACATGCCTCGGGGCTATTCTGAGAACATTATAATCGATAGGAGGTACAGAACGGTAAACACGTTGGTGCCGGGCACCATATTTAAACCGGGGAATTATCTGAGAACAAAGAGGTAACCAAAGTTCGTCGGAGACTAACCAAACTTGGAGACGAGTCCTCAAGTACAGTCTTAAAGGGGTAGGGAAACGAAATTTCAGCGCTCATTTTCTAGCTTGAATGTGTTGCATGTTGCACCCTAACCTCAAAAACACCAGTCTTCCGTTGAAAGGCACAAGAAAACTAATTTTAAAGCTAAATAAACGATCTTCCAATGTGCACCTGGTGGATGCATGCGGAGCCTATTTGGGAGGTAGTCTAGCAACGTTGTGGAATCTGCTACGTAGTCGTGACGTAGCAGATTCCTCTGGCGCAGCGCCGCTCTTTGGCATTTCAACATTTTCCTTCTTAGCTTTCCTCCTCAACTCACAAATCGCGCATTGAACCAAACAGTCCAAGAAGACGGAAAAGGTGGACTCTCCTCTTTCTCGGACCCTCGTTTGTGCAGCCGGATGCAGCCATTCTCCCCTAGAAGATTAGCCAGTCGCTCAAAACTCGGACAAAAGTTGCTTTCCCCACCCCGTTCAGCCCTAAGCTGACAGTGCTGTGGAAGCTACGTGCTTCTTGGGCCAGCCACACGCTCGTCACCCCACGGGCACTTCGAACGGCTCGGTTGTAACGCGCTGACGCTATTGACACCACCACAACGCTGACAACGCCACCAAGGGCAAAGCTCATAATCCCGCCAGCCTTGCTACGTCACGAATGCGGGGAACTTTTCTTTCTGTTTTTGTTTGCGCCGGATATCCCATGACGCATCGCGCCCTCCGTTCGCTTCTCTTCGAGCGCTCGCTCGAGTGCACCGTTTGGAACGAAAAATATAGCCAATCGTTCAAAATACAAACGTGCGATTATGAATTACGGTTATTACACGTCATGCTTGACCCATTTCCGAACGAAATTTGAAAATTTCAATTTTTGTTTCAGTACCCCTTTAAACTAGCACGCCTATTGTTATACGGTACCTATACCGCTGGTTCTTCATAAATATGAATCACTGCCGCAAAAGGTCGCAGCCTGGAAAGGTAGATTGCTTTCAACGAAGCCCGGCGAGAGGTATCAGCAGTATTTATTATAAGGAGATAGCAAGATTGTTCCAATCAATACCCATCCCGCTGACACCGAGAACATCACCGGTTACTGTTATTCTTATTCATAATTTGTTGTCGGTTACTCATACGGTTCGCCTTTTGCAGAAAAAGCGAGTGTATGAAGAAATATGTCTTACAACAATGGGCATGGTGATAATAGTCTATGGACACCCGTGGAAGCTACGTTCAGAAAAGAGTAATATCAAAAGGCCCTCGAAAATGAGCTCCGTCGGAACTTGTAAGAACTCACAAAGATTTGCATTAACAACGTTTGCAATAATGTGCCTCTCCTTAGTCCGAACAACTCTTTTCCTTAGAACCTGTACCAGAACGAATGACCGAGCCAGGCCGCACGATCCAGGATCTTGCTGGGTCAAGCTGCATGCTCGTGCATCTTTGTCAACTGTTACAGCGGCGCTGTTACAACGCGCGAAGGTGCGCTCGAAAATGCGAAACTCTTCGCGGGAGATGGCCCCCCTTTCTGCCTCACATGCTGGAATCCATGTGTGCGGCCCAACCGGGATGCAAGTGCTGTCATACAATTAATTAGTGGAGGGTTAATCGCATCATATATGCTATGACATTCGTTTTTATAATAAATATTAAATCCGTGAAAGTAAGACGCAATTTAAAAAGAAAAAAAAAGCAACTTGAGATCAGACAATTTACAGACGTTAGGAATTTATGATGACGCCGTTTCAACAGGCGAACATATTGTTTATGTGACGGCCAGAGTAGCTTCGCTGACAGAGTTGCATTAATTACATAGAACAGCATAACCAATCATTAAATAAATTTACAAAACTTGACACTGTCAGCACAAACAAGGATTACTAACCTCTTCAGCTTTCTTTTACCCACTGAAAGGTTGCCATCTAAAACTACACTATTGTGGAGGAACAAGGTTGTACCGGACGCGAGCCTGCTTTTTGATATATTGCTCCGAGAGGCTATTCACAGACATAATTTATTCCACAATAAATGAAGTTGGCCAACAGCCTCTCGTAGCAAGGTGTCAAAGAGCTACAATGGCCTGTTCGCACTATCTCTGCCACGCAGTGCACCAAAAAGCTATATCTAACATCAAACTTGGCTCGGCAAGAACAACGCAGGCGAGGTCAATAATATAGACGAGTACATACAGTCAACGAGCTCTGCCTATATTGTCACCGAGAAAAACGGCGGAAGTATGTGGAACTGAGAATTCACGTCTAATGATGATGAGGGGAACTTATGTCCCCAAATTTAAAGCGAGAGGTATACCACGCATCCTGCGTCGGTGACGGAAGGACGACGGTATCGAAGCCGCGTGATAACGGTGCTATTCATACACGCGTTGTGTTCGAGAATGTTCCGAAAGGGAACACTCGATGACAGCCTAGAATTGGCTCGAACGTTCCAGAAGTGCAGAGATTAATAAAATAAAAATCATAGCCCAGCGCTGTTCGAACTCTGATCTTCCGCGTGACAGCAGCGTGCGTTGCCAACTCCGCCATCTATACCCGGCAATAAAGTGAAGGTTCTATTTTCTTTTCGATTGTTTTATGTAACCACTTGTCTGATAGTAATGTAAAAACGTCTATGATTGAGGATATAGCGCAAACGTGAGACTGTAAACAGCAGTGACCTTTTCACCCTACAATGCGGCTCAGTGTTATCTCATTTCGTTTTATTAGCACGAATAATTAAGCAAGTTATCCATATGCTAAGCGCAAGGAAACGTAGGATTTCCTGATACTTATTAAATGGGGCAATATTTAGAGTGAAATTCTAAATGAAAGCTTGGATATGAATTCTATGAGAACTTAATCCGAAAACTAGGAATCAAATACATACGCACAAATAATTAGATTGGGAAAAATTGGAGTAAACAAGGGGGAAAGAAGGCGGAGAGTGAAAACAATATTCGAAGAAGTTTTATTTGACAATTCACGATGGAACTCCGTACTGCTGGACGCCAGAAGAAGATGAGCTGAGAACAAAAATATACGCAACGAGTAAATTCGTGAACAAAGACCAGGGCAGGGCAGACTATGGACTTCCGACCGCCGCTTGCATGCATTCGGGGAGACGAACTTCGGCCCGCCGCATCTTCCGCGCTTTCAACTATCTACGGCCCGTAATAGTCTCAATTAGCATGCCGTCCGTAATTACGCGCTGTTGATTTGCACTTTTTTCCCTCTCTCTCACTAATCTCGTGTCTGGGCATTAGCGAACTTCCAGAAGAGTTTTGCACGCAAATTGGTAAATTAAAGGTAAATAAAAAAATAATAAAATCATGAACTCTGTTACCTCTCGGCAACTTGCAGGCACGTTTGAAAGCAGTCTGGGGCAACAGAATATACCATAAGCACCCAATTACCGGCAAGCTCTACATTTTAACGCAGAACGTGTTTTATAAGCCAAATTTTATGACAGAGCGGTGACGAAGAAACGTCACGAAGAACCATCACGAAGGGCTGCGTCATCGCAGTGACGTCGCACGACATCACGTGACACCATAAGGTCTGTGACGTCATGACGTCACGTGACGTGTGTTGGGTGTGACGCCACGTGACATCGGACACACACACACACACACAAGCATGTGACCAGCTCATTCACAACACATTATGTGCTCCCCTGTCTTTGTTTGCATGCTAAAGATAGTGATACGGTGTACTATTTTTCTCTTAGAGGCAAAATACGGTTATCAAAAACATGTAGCCGAATGCTTACGGTGGGGCGCTATAGTACGAGGGTCGTTCGAGGTTGACGGTGACTTTTAGCCATTCAGGAAAAATAGAAAATCGGACGGGCGCGAAACTATATGTTAGTTCTTCGGAGTATTCCCCGTGCATGCCCAGGCACAGCTGACGATCGTGTCCGTGCAGTTCATTCGTCGCCGGCTGTCGTCCTTCGCCAAACTGTTAACTCCCTCGTACGTTCTTGTCCGTGGCATCTTTGGTTCCCCATATTGTGTTTCCAGCCTTCGCAAGATTTCAGACGTTTCAATTTTTTCCTTCACCATAAATTTGATTAGTCACCGCTGCTCCACGGCTACGGACACGCTACTCACCGCCATGGGCTACTGGGCATTTCATCGAACGCCGTTTCATTGAATTTCGCTTCACCGAATTTAGGAGCATTACAGTCGATTATCGACGTTTTACTCTCGCTACTACCTTGGTCACTTTTTCACCAAAATTTTGGTTACTGAGTCATACAAAACTTGAGTGGGTGTGCGACTTAACTGTTTTCAGGTAAGACACGCGCAGCTGTTCTCCAGCACGGATATTGTTTCCTCTTCATTCCCCTATTTTTCTGCGCATGAAAGATACTCCTTGAAAAGGGACATAACCCTCTTCACTGCGCCTTTGTTATTTTGTATTTATCTGTTCACCTATGTATTCATTCTATCTTAGGAAAATAGCTCCCTTTCGAATAGCATTGGCTGAAAAATCTTGTTCTACTTTGCATCAGACCTGACCAATACGATTCTGCTACATTCAAAATCATAAGCAACACTTTCATGGTCGATTATGAAAAATGCACAAGAAGGGAAAAAAAGTTATTTTGTTTCTTACTTGTGGCATAACAACAGGCCATTGCGTCAAGGACAGCTTTGTTTTTGAAGCAGAATACGTCTCTTCAGGAACAAGGATACACTTTTGGAAGGAAGTACCTTCGTCGCTGCCCCTCATAATCATAGGTGTTTTTTTCTTTAAAAGTCGTTCTCGTTGGTTTTTTGGTCACATTAACAGCACAAGTCGTCGGTTACAGTAAAAATATAGAAATTGAAGAATTAGAGAAGAAAATAACATTTCTTATATGAGTTGCCCACTTCGCAGGAAAAGAACGTTCATAAATCATAATAATGATTATAACACTGCTGGATCCTTCCTGCGATAAAATAAAGCAATTTCCTATATCAAAAGTCCGTACCGCTCAGCTAGGTAGTGTTCCTTGAAACGGCTTCGATTAAACGGCGTTCGATGAAATAGACTTCGATGAAACCGCTTCCATGAAACGGTGTTCGATGAAACGGCGTTCGCTAAAATGTCCGGATTCACACCACCATGATAGCAGGAACCTCTGCGCAGGCTTATCCGCGGCTCCGTCCGCGATTCTCAGGCAGAAATTACATCTCTACGCCACTCATTACGTACGTACAATGTTTCTGATATCACGAAAGGAAAAGCCGTCAGCCGTCCGTCCGGCGCCCAGCTCCACCAAACCTCGGCACTTCGGTCATTCAACGGAGCGTCGCATCTTGCGGGCGAAGCTTATTCGGCTGTCCTTGTGCTGCAACAGACCATAGATTAGGCGGTTAGTACCCTATACATGAGCACTATAATATTTTAAAAGGTTACTTCAGATTCATATCTGAGCAAATGAAGAGTTGGAGTAACCTTTTAAAATTTTTAAAGAGTACAACCATTAAACAATTCATCCAAACAGACCTCCATTGCTTGGGTGGAATTTCCTTCTCTGGTACAAACATATGCTTCTTGAACTCTGGGTTACTTAAATAAAGCAAGCGTACGTCGTAGTAGCGACTAATTAATATATACTATTCGAAAATCGATTTACGTTCTATTTATGTTCTATTTAAAGGCCGAGATTTTTTATTCTTTTTCTACTAATGCTAATTCAAAAATATTCATTACTTAATTATATCTTTTTTATTAAATGCCAGTTTACAAAAGTCCATCACTCGAACACAAAGAACCGGTGTGATGCTTTGTTGCAATACAAATGAAGTCAATTCAGGTTTGCAAATGTACATATTTTGTACCTTGTTGTGGGTAGGATAAACAGGAACCTCTTTCTCTCTCTTTCCTCTTTCCACCTAGCAGAGTGAAGGCCGGAGAGGAGGTAAGACAAGGCGAGGAGGGACACGCCTCCTCTCCGCCGGTCGCTCTGCCAACTGGAAAGGGTAGAGGGTTTCGCGGCCGGAGCTTGGTCTGCTGTTTCTTTTGTTTTAACCATGTAACAGGGTATGGTGTTTTGGTCTTAGTGATGACGTGATCCCGCAACTTCTAAGAAATGACTCGTAGAATCAAAACGGAACTGAAAGGACATATTTTTCCGTCATCGGAAACTAAATAGCGGGCAACCAATCCGAGCACGCAAAGCCTCGCCATCATGCGATACTTTTGAAGGTCACTGCATGCGTTACTTGGTGGCGGAGTGGAGAATAAAAATCAAGATGATTTAGACCGTGATTTAAATCGGACGGGTTTTACTATTACGATGAAATCGAACCTTTTTGCCCAAAAATAATCCCAACAAGTCTACCTTATCGTTTGTCTGTCGTTTGATGCTCTCTGTGTGCATTTGTTTTGTATTTAAATCGAGGAATCGTGAAGAAGAAAGATTTCTATCCTGTTGAAAACGAGCACAAAGCAGTGGTTTTCTGAGCAAATCGGGGCGTTGAGCTTTCTTTGTACCATTCGCTCCATTCGTCAATTACATAACTTCCTATAGCAAGTAAATAAGAACGCCAAGGCAAGAAACTAACACTAGAAAAGTAATGTCCTATTGCAAGAAAGCCAGAACGCAAAGAAAAGCAAATAAAGCTTTTACCCTAACCTAAAAATAGCAAGCTGTATACACACACACACACACACACACACACACACACACATATATATATATATATATATATATATATATATATATATATATATATATATATATATATATATATATATATACATATATATATATATATATAACGAGGTATAGAGGGGCTTAGAGTGATAAACCGGAAGTTCGAAGTGTCCCCCCCCCGGTTCTCGCCATGTTTTACGCAAATGTGACCACTCGTCACGTGACCTCCCAAGAGCCGTGACGTCACAGGTAAGATGGCAGCGCCCAGAGCTGGCGGATGCGAGTTTGTTCGGTGGGCGGTGATGTGCAGCTGCTTTCCGACGATTTCGGGCTTTTTCGTGCTCGCTGACGCAGGTATAATGTGAAAATATGAAAGAATGAGACTTATGTACCCTTTTTGCGCAAGATCGCTCTGGATCATCTGGATATTAACACCTGTGAGACAGCATCAGCCGTATCGCCGTACCGGTGCTCGGATTCGGGATCTGTTCAAGGATCGATAGAACTTTGAGTGCTTTTAGCATTAAATTTTCGCATTCTCTTAGCTTTGTTTGAACGTTGGAATGTCTGAGAATCGACGCGAAAGGTATTAGCCCCGAGAGCGAACACAAGCGTCGCTGCGGTCGCTGTGCCCTGATTGGGTGAGGTGTTCCGTGACGTCAGGAGAAGGACTCCGCTCCGCGATCTCGCATCGGCTCGCTTCCCAGCACCGGTTTCCTGGTTTGGCGTTGTGTGCCGCAAGCTCTTCGAGGAGCTGGGCCTCGTTTATCCGGTGTACAAGACGTTGAGTTAGGCCGATATAGACGTGCTTCCGTACATTTTATGAGCCTGCTTGTCCCTTTGGCCTTTAAAATTGGGTTACGCATCCCGAAAGCTATCGGCGGAGGCGATTCCGCCGATGAACCTTCCTGTCCCCACACGACAGAAGGCAAGCTTGCGAGGGGTCGGTGAAGCGGTGCCGCAAGTGTTTCAGACGCTGGAATTCTGTTCCTTGCATCTTCATGATTTAGGACGATATTACATCCCACTTCCAAGGCATTTGAAGTGGCATTTATATCATGGGCCTTTGGGTGGTCGGCAAATTAGCTCGCGACCCTGACTCTGCGCTGCCACTCTGCATGCGCTGGTTCGCAGATGTTTTAAAGGCCCTGCGTCTGATGATCTTTGAAGTGCTCTTTGAAGCTTCTTCGTGAAATAATTATATAGTTTATACACCTATGCAGGCATATTTCTTAGAAGGTGCATAATTACTGGAAATTATCTTAAACGGCCGAATTGCCCCCAGTTGCCTCTATGATATGTATTGAACTGCCTAAAATATGCACAGCAATAGTACCGTAATTTGGAATCTTTACACTTTTTCCTGACATTCTTTATTTCAGCCTTGGGTATTTGAACAATAGACTGTTTAGTTTGAATTGTCATTTATTACGAATTAAAAGAGACACTCCTGCAGGTCCCCGAAAGCTTCCACAGCTTCCAAACTCCCTACAGCTGGGCTGTATGACAACAGAGGAAAACAGGAGTAAAAGCAAGCATTCGAACGTCTGTCCAGTGGTAGATGCAGCACTACTAGCAGAAAATGTGGAACCTGTGAAGGGTGACAGTCTGCGTGCGAAAAACTTCTGGTATTTTAGCTTCAGGACAATTCGATTTAAATAAAATCTCAATTTTAGAGCTTAAGGGACTAATAACGATCTAGACACCTTCACTTACGTTTGTTATACATTACTGGAGGGTTGATATAAACTAGTCCACAGATACCACCCGTGTAGTCCAGTGAAATACTATCCGAATCCAGCAAAAGGTCAAATGTATATAATAAATGTTCCTTGTTTTCTTACTTTGCCCCTGCACTTGGGCTGTCTTGCTTGTGATTCTCTCCCCATGGCCCAGACTATTTAGCAAGTTGCTCGAGCAGCATGCAGCTTTTCTGCTGCGGCGATCTTGTTTAAAAACAGAGATACAAAAAAAATAGTATACATAACCTGCCAATTCATTCAGACCATCAGCAGCATTTATTGTGTGAGATGTAAATCTATAGTGATGCTCCTGCAATTGTGGCCATATTTCTTTATTTTCATATACCAGCTGTGATTCATGCGTTGCCTGCCCTGTCAACCATGCTTAAAATGTTGGTTGAAGTTTCGCCTGCAGCTACAGGCCATACCTCCATAAAGCCACATATGCAAATTTACACCTACTACCAAGAACACGCACAAAAAAAAATCAATAGAAACGAGCGCGCCGACAGCTAGCGTCGTCACAGCCTCCACAGGGCGAGCGGGGCGAGTCGGGGAAAAATTCTCTCCTCGCCGTGACGTCACCCCGGTTCACCGCAAGGGGGCGCCACGCGAACTTCTCGGGGCTAATACGTCGCGTTAGGGCCTAGGAGAAGTCGTTTCAGCCCTGCGTCACCGAATAACCATAGCAACTTTTAGCGAGGAAGCTCCTGCGATCTTTAACCTTTTGTGCTAATCGACGATTCTACATTCAATCGCTTTTCTTCCTTTTTTTTTGTGAGTGCGAAGTGCACACTTATTTTAAGCTACGAGGATGACGTTTTTGAGTGCGGGGATGAATAAATCGTTGCAGGCACCTGCTTCAAAGCTATTCGACTTGCAATAAGAACTGTTTTGGTGTTTGCATAGATTAACTGCACCTTTTTCTCTTTCGGAGGATTTATTGCAGCAATACTGTTTTCATCAATATTGCATTTTATTAGTCGGTCAATTATTTACTTATTCTAATTACCTGGATAAGATGATTCTTATTTGTGTTCATCCCTTGACTGAAGAGCAGTCTTGTTGAAAAATGTTGACCATTCCTTTCGGTCTCTTCAATAGACTTTTTGGAAAGTGTGGGCTGCCTATACTTCGTATCATTGTAATTTGGAGAAGGGCAACCGCCACAGCCCCCTCGAGCCAATCAGAGAGACGGAGCAAAGGTGTGTGACAAATCTGTGCAGACGAGCACTCTGAATGACATGTTGTCATGTGCCTCTCTCCAACGTGCATATTGGCTCACCGAAACTGTAGCCTTTGCCGTTTGCCAAATTGTGATGAAACGAATTACAGTAGCTGCTACTCTAATTACCACAGGCTTTCATACTTTAGTAATTTGTTCGACAAGAATGTTATGTCCGCCATCACTGTGAACTCGGCTCAGCGCCTATTGGACTCGAATGCTGCATTAGCATTCGACGTGAACTGGGGCCCATTTGTGTGCTTTACGCCGAAAAAAAATGGTGACAGTTGTGTTGCTTGATGGGGTTCTGCAAAGGGTCTATTGTGTCATACGTATACACCAACTCATGTTTACAAACAAACCGGAGCGCCTGGAGTGCCCCTAGCGGACGCCACCGGCGCCGCGCATGCGCGATGGGGGTGTGGGCAACAAGCTCGCCATCGCCCATAAACAAACCATTGAAATCCGATGTTGTCGGCGTCAGTGTGAGTCCCCTTGCCCTTTATCGCATTCGAATTGTTGATTCTACGTCTTCCTGGCAATGTCTGACTACATGAGCGGCGTCAGCGAAATTAACGAGGCTCGTTACACCGCAAAACTTCGCGTGAATAATCTGACATGCGGCGATTCATTCCGCGTGGACGCCGCAGAATGTACGCTAAAGCCTGATTCACCTGATGAGATTTCGCTCGCAATTTTCAGTCGCGACGTCGCTCGGGCTGCAAAAGCGTGAACTGTAGCTGAGATGGTCGACGTCGATACTGAAAATCGCAAGCAGAATCGGACCAAGTGAATCAGGCATAACATGTCGGTGATTGCCGCTGGTAACAATAATCAACATCTCCTTGTATCTACTGTTTACGACGAGCCTGCTTACCAACCTTCAAATTTAAGTCTTTTGAGGCCTTCTCTTACTTCTAATCGGAAGGACCGGGCCAACTTTTGGTCTACGGGCCGGCGTCGTCTAAGAGAGCAGACGACAAGCAGAAACGTTTGAAAGAGCAGACGACAGTTTGAACGATCAGGCGGCCGTTCGAACTTGAAGACGCACTGAACGTAGTCCGCTGGTGGTCCGCACAACTTGACGGTTTTCTGGCGTTCATGTTGGAACAAAATAAATAAATCTGATGACCACAAGTATCCGTGAATTCAACCCAAAGTGCTTCCCGCCCAAGCAATCGTTGTCCGACGGCGTCTACTTTTCCCTTTTCACGGCACATATCCAGATTCTCGGACGAACCGAGCACGTGAAAACTGACCTTCCAACCTTTCTCGACACTTTTGGTACGGCCCCAGTCGCGGCGTTTTGACGATAAGGCAGGTTTTTGTCTGATTCCTTTCAAAACAACACAGGAATACACGTCTGGCATGGGGACTTCTGCCCACAGCCCCAGACCGGAAGTGCGACCGGCGCGCCACCACCGCGCCGTGACGTCACAGAGATGAGTTCGTGTATAGGAAGTGTCCTGCTATAAAGCAATGCATCAACACATACTATCAAAGTATATGCTCAGAGGTGTGTTTGTTTTTGCAATTAACAAGCTACAGCAGTGTGCTTTAATGTTATTATCATGTATGTAGCTTTAAGTACCCTCTCTGCAATGCCTACGAAGGCCCCTGGAGGGGATAAATTAATAAATAACATTTTCACATCACTGGAGTTGGTTTTTGGATGCGCCACATGTTCAGGAGAAGTGGAACGAGTGCAGCCCAATGCAACAAGTCTGCCAGTCTGTGTAGGAATTCGTGTACCGCCGCCGATACGCCGTTTCCCACGTGGTCCGTCAACAACCCGAGTCCAGCTTGGTTCTTTCACGGGAGCGGGATTCCGCTCCCCGTTTATTGGTACATGAAAACACAACGCTACAAAACACTCCATCTATACTACAAATACACGCGACATTACTCAAATATTTACAAACGTACGTTAAGCCCAAAGCTAAACACAAAGAGGGCCACCAGGCCTCGTGTCCCGCTAATGCCCGAGAGCAGTTGAAAAAAAAAAATTGGTTTGCTCGTTATGTTTATACAGCCTTGATGGGGAGATGCGCCTCAACGGGTAATCGGTCTCTTAGCTGTGGATGAGAAATTTAGCCAGTGCGGTACAACCGCTAACCTGGGGTTTTTAACGTGCATCACGCAGTAGTGATCACACGAACGCGTGCCGGTACGAAACTCATCCAGATCGAAACGGGCGGGGGCGGCGGGGATTCCACTTGCCTATCTTGAGCCCGGCCGAAGTTCCAAGAGGCTCTTGCCTACCGGTTACCCGACTATATCGACCGATGGGCGAGGAGGCTACTCACCGCCCGCCATGGGGCGCCTGCAGCGCCATCCAGTGGCTAGGAGAGAAAGCGGCACGTCGGGAGCCGAATTCGAGATCCCGATCGAACCCGCGGCGACACGACCATGTGACCATGTCTGAGGCTAGGCAACTGCTTTGCTGCTCCGCGGCACCTTTGTCAGGTTGGTTTGCTGGCCGCCCTCGCGAATGCACGGTGCGCCATATCTGGTATGTCCCATTAATTAATATTGAAGGGTCAGAGATGCGAGTGTCCTCAAAAGGACCTGCGCGTGCAGTGAACACAATTCTTTTGTGTATAGACTATCAAGGCGTAAAGGCAAGCGGAAATATGTTTATCTCGTTAGTGTATCACATATGTTTATTTCCACTTGGTTACATAATTATTGATTCTTAGTAAATGGTTCCATAACGAGTTCTTTCTGCGACAGTCTCCCTGCCAGGCGTTCAGTCGTAGTACCTGTGGACCTTGTTGTCGGATGACGCTCCTGGCACGTCGGTGTTCAGTTTGGTCGAGTAGCAACTTTGACCGACTGATGCCGTCTTGTAATCATACGTCATGTGCGGCCACTGACATCTGATGCACTAAAGCTGCAGGGCTGGCTTTTAATCCGCAAAATTTTCCTGGTAGTTTTCTGCATCAATGCAGCAAGCTCGGGCATGTATTGGTTATGTGGCTGTGCCTTTTGCTGTACCGCTGACTTGATAGCTGGCAACAATGTTTGTTTGCTATCCAAGCCATTTCACTTCCATTTCGTAATGGCGATTTATTCTGCATCCCGCGACCACTGCAACTTGTGTAAGTCTCGTGTGGCAAAGTGAAGTCTGGTGATGCTTGCAGTCCACTTTTGAGAGCAACCAACCATTCTATTTCTTCAAGTCACTCAGCGGCATTCTCCTCAAAGTTGAGAATTGTGTGCTTCGTGGCGTGGACACAGATAATTAGTGTCAGCAAATTATTAGGTATTGTCCTTGGACGACAACCGACAGTGACACTAGATCAACTGTCCTTGCATTGCCGCTAACCTGCTTTGTCGTGCTTACCTCCCGTCCAGATGAAGTGGATCACGAGCTTCGGGGTAATGTCGGCAGCAGGGAGAAAGACCGCCGAAGATAATCCTCAATCTTCCGCGGACGCTCGTCGAGACGTGCTCGAGGGTCGTTCGGCATGAACCCTTGCAGGCCAATTCATTGGTACGGGCACCTCCAGTAAACATGGTCGGCCTCATGAAGTGTGGTTTTCGGTCGGCCATTCGCAGCACCCCCGTTTTCCTCGGTGTACTTTGTTCAGCACGGACCTACACTGGTTCTTCCCGACGTCGGGAATGCTTCGGCGTTGGGGTGTCTCGTTGAATTGGCATTGAATAGCAACAGGTAGCCGGTGGTGGTCGTTGTGACTTTGTGGCATAAGTCGCCCTCTGTTCGTCAGATGCCGCTTCGCTCGAAGAAGACTCCAGTTGAAATGCCTGTCGAACTTTTTCTGAAACAATCTCGGCAATCAAAATAAAAGCCGGGCAACTGATGGCAGGAACCAGCTTCCTTATCTCCTACCGGACACCGTTGTGGATGACGTCACGGATGCCTGGGGGCTGGCGTCGAAGTTGCAGCTGGACAACTCGAGTGTCGAGACCCTGGGGAGTTCTTGATAGTGACAGGCTAGGGCCTGCAGTGTTCATTCAATGTTGGAAGCCTCATTGATATGAACCCTTCGACTGTTGTCGTGAGGTTGCGGACAAGGCTGCCGAAGGTGTTGTCTGTCACATGAGGGACATGGGATTCTTAGCTTCTTGTCTTCTGTAGCATCAGGGTTGGCGTGGGTGCTCGATCAGGCGCAAAACATCCTCCACTAAGGTGGTGACAGTCTCGTTGGGGCCGTGTCCTGGACAGAATCAGGAGTTCGGCTCTCTCTCGTCAATGTTGGCTGATGAACGTGCACTTCAGCTCGATCTTGCAAACTTCCCACGACGTTAGGGAGGATTCGTGGTTCTCAAACCAGTGCCTGGCAGTTTCTTCCACGAGAAGTATAGGTTCTGCAGGAGCTGGTTGTCCATCTACCCACTGTGGCGGGCGACACGGTCATATTGTTCAATCCAGCCCTCGACGTCCTATGCACCTTGCGTGAAAGGGCATCAGAGTGCGAGGTGCGACGGGCATGCAAACGATGGTGGGAGCGGACGCGGTTTGCTGCTACAGGTTTGTCATTGTTGGCTTAGTCAGCTTTGGTTTTTCTGGCAAAAGACCTAATTCCGGTGGTTCTTCCTGGTAGCAGCGACTGGCTTGGATTTTAAGTTCTTCGTGGGGTATTCCCGAGGTTCGTCCTTGTAGTATTCGCTCGTCTTGCGGTTTTTCTACTGGGCTCGGGATAGGACTTGGTTCACGGATCGGCGGGGGTTTTAATGTGCCACCCGTGTCTTGTTATTGGGCAACTCGGCTGAGGAGCCGCCAGGGTCCACACAGAGTGAAGGGCTATGGGTAAAGTGCGCAGCACCTCCACCAGAACATACAATGACAGCTGAGCATGGCCTGGAACTTTCCAGAATATTAAATATTGATAGAAAATAGGACTGGAGCAAGCATCCGTGACAATATAACAAAACAGACAGAAGTGAGTCTATCCTGACCACTAAAGAAGATGGATTGCTTTAGTGGCATTCTGTCCGAATAAATCCTCTCCTTCGGGGTTTGGCGACTGCCGTGGACGAGTTGAACTGAAATCGATGTGGGACCACTTTGCTGGTAATGAGCCGCTGCAGACTGCCGTCGCAAAGCGGCGTGAGCGGGACTGGGTAGGTAACACGCGCGATGAAATGCCCATGCACCTTGCAATTCGCGTAACGAGTGTTGATGAAACTTTGGTGTCGACCAAACGTGCGACAGACCAGCGGAATCAATACCAACTGCAACACCTGTGCTCCGTGAAAGGGCACGTCTACGCCAGAACAATTAGTAGGCAGCACAGCATCACCTAAAGCACGCCACAGGAACTATACCAGCTTGAAGGTAGCTCTTCGGCGCGCCGCACACCTATGCTCCGTGAAAGTGCACGTCTACGCCGGAACAATTTGGGAAGCAGCACACTATCATTTAGCACGGCACAGGAACTACAAGCCTCAAGGCAGCTCTCCGGTGCACCGCACAACCAAAGCGAGCCTTCGGTCATTTGAACGAAGAGGCACCACGATTGCACACTGCCAAGCACGACTCACGCAATTTCCGTCGCTAAAACACACGCTTCACTGCAGATCTCGAAGGTTTCGATGGTCAACGAGAGCACAGAAACGTCGCCTTAACATTTATCCTAGCGGTGTCCGAATCAATCCAAGGTCCGAGCAACGTAGGGCCGATTGTCTCCTTCGTGGCAATATCCCCGTCGGTCACCAGCGAAATGCACACCGTTCCTCCGTATTTTCACGTTATAGACCTTTCCAAAAATTGCCTTCTGCGCGCTTCCATCTTTGTCTGCTGGGCTGTGGAGCACCTTCTGAGGGTGCGCCGTTGCTCTGTTGTGCGGCACATCGGGCGCTGCGCATGCGTCCACAGCTCAGTGACTCAGCATTTTTTGCCCGTTCGCTTCGTTCGAGACTGCCGCTGGAAAGGTCTATACCTACGTCAGACACCACGCTGAACTCTGAAGTCGCTTTCGACCGGCCTCATGTGACGGCTTCCGCGTCTGAAATCAACTCGCCAAGACGAACGACAACGATCAAAGCATCCGACAAACTCCGGCCCGGCTGGGGCCAGCCGCTGCCTGGGCGCTGCCATCTTTCCTGTGACGTCACGTATTTGGTTTGGTCACGTGACGAGTGGTCAAATTTGCGTACAATGGCAGCGGCCTTATGGGGGTCACTTTCGAGTGCAGACCGGAACCCCGGTTTATCGCTCTAAGCCCCTCTACCTCGTTGACATATGGCCCGGCTTACCCAATAAAATAGTTGTTAGTTAAACACGTTGAGTTTACAGTAATTCTTTTTTGCACATTTTTTTTTCAGTGATCGAGCGGATATTGATTCATCGATCTATCATGTTTAAAAATACAACTAGTGATTAAAGAACACTTTTTTATGACTACAGTGATTTAAATCGAACTAATCTGATTTAAATTAAATAAATCTAATTTATAGCAAAAAATTATGTTTTCTTTTTATTTAAAAAAATCACGATTTCTGTCTACCCTGTTTAGTGGCATGTTTTTAGTGACTAACTTCAACTTGTACAGTTCTAACCATGCAGCTGCATTTGTAAGTTAATTCAACTCATGTAACCGTAACGTCCTACTCTTAAAGCGTAACTTCTATAGTTCTGCCAGAAAAAGAGCGCAGATAACCCAAATACATGAAGGGTGTCCCTGCCGTTTACTATAAATAAAGAAGCGTCCCGTCGATGGCGGCGCTGTGCACTGCAGCGGCACCGAAGCGTGTATTAATTTACTACCCTAAAATAAAAGCTTTATGTTTCTTCTCTCGGGGAAAGGGGGTAGGAATCGCACAGGACAAAGCATTAAACTTCGTTCGTTGGAGACGTATCGTGCAATAAACAACAGAGGCCCGGTAGATTGGGAAGAGCCGTGCACATCGCTTCCCCGAAATCCTCGCCATCCAAGGCAAACGTACCGGAATAAGTGCTGCTGCCGAACCCAACGATTGGGCTCGTAATTTATGCGACTCGTGTTTCTCGTGTCTTCGTCGTCCTCTCCGAGCCGGGGGGCCCATCGCGGACGGCGCCGTTTGGACGACGGCGCGTGCCTGGCCCCATTTACGGGGAGCCACTTACGCCGCACTCCTCTTTTTTACTCCTCATCTCTTTTTTAATTCAGAAATGGCATCGCAGAAAAGATAAGCTATATATAGGCTACACGGGCAGCACCGCTTAGGCGGTTAATAAAAAAAAAATTAAAAATAAAACCCGCGGGAGTTTGAAAGGGAGAGAGAAAGAAAAAAATTAATAATAATAACTTTAAAAAAAATAATATACGTAGACTTCAGTTTAGGTGACGCTACTGGGTCACCCGTCGAAGCCAATCCAAAGCTGCGTGGATGTCACGTGACCTTCGTAAGGAAAGCGGCGACGCGTGGGCGCGTAATCACGTGATGCGTTCGCGTTGCAATGGCCTGTGGCGTCTGCTGCGGTCCATCCTGAGGTTAAACACTGTGCAGCTTAGGACGCAAACCATGTAAACGCAATTGTCTGCGTCTCAAAGGTGTCGAACCAATACGACCTAGAAGACAATGCCTGAGCATATGACGTCGTCGTTAGTGGATCCCCGACCCGCCCCAAGCGGCGAACACTCCGAAGCTCGACGTGGGTGTTATCCGAAGGTCGTCTGCTTCTCGCCGAGCTCTGATTGGCTTTGATTGGAAAGACAGTGGGTAGACCTCAATGCCATTTTCCTTAAGGTTTACCCACTATTTTTGTTTTTCTAATCAGCCAATAAGAGCTTGGTGCTCTGACATCATCGCAACCCTTGTACAAGATGCAGACGAACTTGCGCTCCACATGGGTCGAAGGCGCACCTGCAGCAGTCTGTGATTACAGATACATACCTTAGTTCTTATCTTGAATCCAGGTGGCCATACATCAAGTCTAGCAGCTGTCTTCCTCTCCCAAACGTCACACCAGAGGCGCAGCATGGTAAACGTATTCGAGTATTTAATTGACTTTAGTAGAGTTATGGGGCAGAAAACGGTATTAGACGTATTAGACGAAATTAGACATAGAGGCAGATTACGCCTCTATGTTCAACCCGAACATACCTAACCGTTGACGAATGGGTTAGTTGGTAGTTTATTTTAACGGCCAATAAACAGCGCAGGGTCACGGGCAGAGTAGAAAACGGAAAACAGTCATGGCGCTGACTAACAACTGAGGTTTAATGGATCTGACAACGCGTACAAATACAAAATCCCGGAGCCAAAAGCAAAAAAGGGAAACAACACCTAAAAAGAACGACACGTGTTCCTAGAGCCATCTGCGCGCACTGTTCTCCGGCGTACAAAGAAACATTGTCTCTCAATTAAAAGCCGCCTCATGGTGAGGACCCGGCCACCTGATCTGGGGATTCGCGTCATGGGCTTCTGATGAATCTGGCCTTTTTTTAAGGCGGGGCAAAAGGGCGGGGTGTTAGTCGTGGGCATTTGACGCGGGGCTCTTGACATCGGGTGATTTTGTGCACTACCCGATCGTACCGTATAGGGCATCAACTTTCTGTAAAGCGGTCTCCTTCGGGGAACTTGGAAGTTCGTGTGATCATAGGCTGGAGAAAACAGATTCCGGGAAAGTATGAACCCAAGACAGAGTGGAAACGTTTTTAGGTGTATAAAATCAGTGTAAAGGAGGATGACGGTTGCATGAGTGCGTCGCCACTCGTTTTATCAAACAAGGAATTCAGATTCATTTGCGGTGAGGTATAATAAAGTGTGTACATACGTTCGTTTTCTCGAAATAAAATTCAGTTGCCATAGCACTCCGAGTGTGCACACCTACTTCTTTGTGCTCTTTTCTTTTTTTTTTGCGTATATAAGTATAGGTATTTTTCACCTGACGTCACTTCCGGTTTGACTCGAAATCGAAACCATCATTGTCGTCTGCTATCAGTGCTTTGACGCCATGTTGGAGGCATTCGACGTCTTATTGTGGCAGCAGTAGTGTTGTAGAGTCATAGAGCCGTTTTTGTATATCGACATTTCAAAATATATTTTTTGCCCTAGTCCATCGCAAAGAAGTTCCTCATCTGACACAAATTACCGTCCACAAACCGGTAGTTGGGGTACGAACTAGCCCATTTATCTATTGTAGTTGGGGTATGAAGCTTTTCTGTCGAGATCGTAGAGTCAACATAATAATCTTGAGCGAAAGGTCCCATGCATTTGGCTGCGACGGAACGGCGAGGCATAGACGCGGGCATCGATCGGCCCCAGTTGGCGGTCCCGACGAGCCCATATCGCTTGCGATGCCTTAACATGCACAAAGAAGCAGCAAAACATCATCTGTAAGTGATGCAGCTTCTTTGTTTGTTTTTCGTTTTTTTTTTTTTTTACTTTGCAGAAAGACACTTCAATCGCGCGTTGACAAAATGAAATAAAGTTGGCAAGCGCTCGACCAACTTCAACTTGTCGAGGACAAACGAATATCCCTAAACCAGTCTATTCCAACATGCTTCCAATATTAGGCCAATGGTATTGTGGGACTAAGATTGGCCAGACTAAGGAAAAAAGGACGAAAAGGTAGCAATGGCGCGTCGTCCTCCCTTCTACTGACGAACCCCCAAGCGGGCACGAGAAAAAACGAGACGTTTTTCTCCTTCTCCATGCAAATGCGAAAACGTTTCCGCCCTCCCTCTTCATCTTCTTTTGGTTTCGTTTTTCGAGCACGTTGCCCGCATTGTTTGACAAATATTGTTGAGTTGATCGAGCTTCAGCGGCAGCGAAGGCCGACTGTAATTCCGTCTTCCAGTCCATACGTGCAGAACATTTCGGTTGCGTTTACGTTTTTACGACTAATTTTATCAGATGAGCAAACTAAGCCGTTAGAAAGAGCGAAGTTCCGGAGCAGCTCCAGCAGCACTACGTACACTGGGCTAAGACGGCCGTTTCCGATTGCAGAACGACGTTTCGACGTTGACGACGTATGGAAACAGCGGAAACTGCGCCCAAACAGGCAGGTCCGGGGTGCCTTCTGTGCTGAGTTCGGTTCTGTTTTCCGATGCCGAGTGCCAATTGGCAATCAACGTGGTTCTGTATTTCTGCGTGTCACCAACATAGCAGCAACATCGCGAGGGCAGTATTGTGTTGTGCGTTGTGAACTGAAGACTGGAACTATCGCCGATGTGACCGTGTGTTCGCGTATCCGTGGTACAACAAGATGAGATGACGTAAACTGTCGGGCATTGGTGCCGCTGGTCGGGACTTGTTCATGCGTAATAGAGCGCTCATTACCGCAAAGCACGCAGCAGCTGAGTCTAGCCACCCAATTGTTGAAAAAAACTGTTTTTTTTTTCTTTTTTTAATTTAGAACATACTGGTTAATGCAGGAGTGAAAATAACAAGCAAATTACAAGCAAGCACTTTTGAAACCAAAAAATTAAATACATGGATATACACATTTGAGGCATATACCAATAAATGCAATACAGGGGAGTGACGTGCAAAACACTAACATGCAAGATATCTTATACGGAAAAAGTAGGCACATTTAAGAAAAAGAATTATCAATAGCATATCAAAAATATGTAGCCTCAAAAGTGTTTACTTGTATTTTACCCCCGAAGCATGCAGCGCACGCGTTCGTGATCCCATGACACACGATATATCCCGGCGCCGATACGATATAGAAATACATTATTCATGCGCACGTGAGAAATATCGAACTGGTAGTGATCGCACGGTCCTCCGGCGCTCAGCCAACACCACCTACAGACTAGACAAAGTCTCCTTACTTTTCCCTCCTCCTTCATGAAACGTCACCACATTACGGCGGCTCCTACCGACGCAGGTGAATGAACATGAAGTGCAGCCAAACACTTACGATCAGTTGCGGCCTGATGGCAACCAGATTTGGGTGGGTGGGCCTTGGCTCAACACGTCTCCCGTGCTGAAATCAGCAATGGCCCGAACGTCGTGGGTGACACATCGTCCTTGGAATGCGTCTTCGACTTATAAGCATAACAAATGACGTAATAAGAGCCGGCGTGTTATGCTGTCGGATGTTGTTGTTGGTCGGATGTCGCTGTTGGTCGGAGCAGTTCCGCCAAAAAATACTAGCGAGGGCGATGGTCGTTGTAGTCGCGAAGTCCCAACTCGCGGCTGCTGAAGCTTTGGTGGTATGTCAAGCGAAAGCAACCTGTAGCAGAAGTCCGCGCATTCATCTCGGCTGCTGCGTCACCGCCAGGATCACAGCATGCCAGAGCATGACACATTCATGGCGTCCTCAGGAGGAAATAGGGGGACCACGTTTGAAGACGCGGTAAAGACACCAGTCGCGTACGTGTTTCAGGTAGGGCTAGGCAAAGGTATACTTCAAAAAGTATTTAAGAAGACAAATACCGAGATAGGTACATGTATTTTACGGTCAAGATACAAATACGAGGGGGGACCCAAAAAGTAGCAGGAATGAATTCCTGGAGGGCAGGGTGTTCGCAGTACCAGCTGCCGCCGCTAGTAGCGCTGAGCAGGCATCCCTTCCGAGTCAGTTTAACGAGCGCGTCGTCTGCTAAAGTTGTAGCGAAATCTTGTTAATTTTTCTCCAGGCGCTTCAAAATCATTCCTCGTTTTTTTGCAATGTCTGATTGATATTGCCGCCGTAAAATACTGTTTTTCTTAATATAAAACACGGCGGGCGGAAACTCTTGTAATGCTTCAGGCAGCTTACAGAGATGCTATGAACAAATTCCAGGTCTAAGGGTTATTTTCTTGCTCCAAGCCCTGTGAATTGATGATTGACAACCAACCTCGTTCACGGCGACCCTCAACCTCCTCCATTGATAGAAACATCGAGAAAATTTGGACAGTGTTCACACCGAGCTTGTTCGTCCTAATGAAACAGTTATGTTTTTTTTGCGACGCTTGCGTAACTCAGTGAGGCAGATATGCCCCGACTTGTGGAAAAGGGGGGACTGGTGGTTCCACCACGATAATGCTCCAGCACACATTGCCTTGTCAGTGCAATGATTTTACAGCGAAAATGGCATGACACCGCTTCTCCACTCCGCTATTCACCGGACCTCGCCCCGCGTAACGTTTGCCTGTTCGACCGTATGAAGAGAAAGGTCCTGAAGGGAAAATATTCTGGGGATGTGGAAGGTCCTTCAAATCAGACATTGCAAAAAACGGGGAATGATTTTAAAGCACTTGGGGAAACAATTCACAACGTGCCGCTACACCGTCTCGGAAGTGGTACCGCTAAGTGCAGCTAGCGGCGGAAGCTGGTACTACGAATTCTCCAGAAGTTCATCCCGGCTACTTTAGGGTCCCCCTCGTATTGAGATACGTTTGTCTTTTATGTAACAAGATATGAAACAAGTATCCCGATATACAAATATAGGTACATATATAAATATATTTTTCTTTAACTGGTGTAAGTGCGGAGTGTTGTGAAAGGCCCCGAGACGCGTTTCGACCTGCAGTTGACCGCCAGGTGGTTCCGGTGAGCTGTGCCCGGAAGCAAAGCGAAAGGCGTCATGGGGTCGCCAACGTGCCCTCGTACAGAGGGGCGACGTGGCCTACAACGAGGGATTATCGAGTTGACCGACGCCAGCGTCAACACGAGACGCCATTACCAACTGGCCCCTCTCCTACAGCTTCTGTCTGGCCGCGAAGCACGGCGCCCCGACGGCACGGGAACGATCTTGGACAAAGGAGGGGGCGTTGCGCCCTTTTCCCAGCTTGGAGGGTTTATGGGATTACTTCCCTACTGCACGGAAGCCAAGACGCCTGCACTTGGGAGAATTATCTCTCTTCCTCCATCCGGACTTCGATGGCGCCGTGGAAGAACGTCTGGCCCATCGGTGTCCGTGACGCGAGTGGCCTTGTGTGAGGGAGCGGGGAGGGTCGTGCCTGGACGTTAGAAACAGTGGCCCCACCGCTTCGGTCGAGGCATTGACCATGGAGATTCCCCACAGGAGATATGGGGAAATGCGACGCTGTAAAAGGAGCAACAGGCGGCTGCCAGCGTGTCCTCTCAAGTTAAACCTGTTAATATGTAAATAAACAGAGTTTTACCAGACACCCCTCCTGCTCCCTGGACCTCCCCGATTCCTGCGTCCTAGTGATCACTCTACCGTATCCATTACTATCCGCTCCGATAGTCAAGGAGCCCTCAGAGACTTCTCAACCAACTCCGTACCGGCACACATCAAACACGACCTGACATCCTACATGGCTGCCCACCCTTATCTCAACGTCTTTCTTGAGTGGGTCCCCGGACACCAAGGAACCACAGGGAATGAAAGGGCCCACGCCCTTGCTCGCGCAAACGAGACTCCGAGCAACCCTGAATCCTGGCCCCCGGACTACAACCCGAAAGAGGAACGTACTGCTCATCGCAAGGCTCAGCGACAGCGCCTGAAAAACCTCCGCTTTTCCCGCCGCACTCTTCCCCTCCCACCCCAAACTCACACGGCACGAGGGTACATAAGTTCTCCAGGCACAGACATTCTCCCTACCGTGCGACCTCATAACCCACCACATTATGAACCGCCCCGGAACCCCCCATTGTCAGGTCTGTGGCGCCTATCCCTACGTGAGACACACCTACTGGTCTTGTCCACGCGCCCAAAAATCTCCCCACTTTCTCCTTCCACATCTCCTCCCTCCTAACATGCCCTTTACCTGGGAGAGCTGGGCCCCTCCACCCTCGGACCTCCGCCCTGCCCTCTGGCCTCACCTAGCGCAGCACATCTCCAATGTGCGAGACCCCTTGACTTCAACAACACTCCCCCAAGCTCCGACCTGACCCGTCAAACCTTTCCGGAAGGCCTCACCCTCTAGCAACCATTGCCCGGACAAATACTTTACCCCCTAGTAAAGTATTTGGCCCGGACATGGGCGGCTTTAATAAAGTTTTTTTTTTTTCTCTTTCTCCTTATGAGGACCTACCCTGGCTCGGCTCACTTCCGTTCTCAAAGTCCCGTACAGCCGCTCAGTCGTGACAGGACGAGTGGAGTTCGTGGCGATTGCAAATGGTAGTGCTTTATTTTCCTCGCTTTGTTTCAGTTTTTACACCAGCCCTTCCCTCCTTCCATCCGGAATGCCTCTAAGCCGTGCTTGACAAAAGGCGTCTGCCCGAGTTTAGCCGAGTTTTGCCATGACTGTGCATCCCAAACTGTCGTCAGCCCTTCTGAGTCAACCAGGGTGTGAAAATTAGATAACGGAATCGGACCTGTTTGCATTATCTGCGGGGAACCTGTTGCAACATGAGAGAAACATAAATTCCTCACGCGAGCTCTATACTGTTTATTGGTGGTTTCCTACTCTTCACTCGCCTTCTTCCGAGCGCTCGCTCTGCTAATGTGAAAAGAGTGGAGGGCTTTACGAGAGAAGCTTAAAGGGGGTGCAATGATTTACGGACTTCGGTCAAAAATTTGTGGAAGTTGCCCTCTGCCACTTCTGGAGTAAAGAACAGAAAACCGATATCGCCTGCGTGTCCTCTAGTTGTTACAAAAAAAGATAAAGATTGGCATTTCTGGCACCCCTCAACTCACTCCCAGTCTTCAGGGTCACATCTGGTCCCAATCCTAGTGCAGTAATTCGGGGTTCCGTGTAGATTCCAGTGTTCTCTCTCGGAGGACGCTTACTGTCCCTCTCTTTGCTCACATTAGCGGTCGTTATGCTGCAGCTTAGAGCCGAGCGAGGTCACGTAATCTTTTCGCCGTAGTTCCCTCGGCTGCCACTGGCGGCTGCAGGTGGGAGAAAAAGCTCGACTTTTTCTTTGCGATTATGCAGTGAAATCCTGACATTTTTTAATGAAGGAGGTGTTTTCTCTATCCTCCGGGACACGGTAGATAACGTAAAAGTGACGAGATGCAAATTCTTTTAATCTTAAAACCTGCTGTTCTTGCAAGTGACCTTTCCTGAAACCATCTTTGTTCTTGGTTTCATTTTATTTTTCGCCTGAATTTTGGCGAACGTTTTCGATACACCAAGCAACCATGCTCTCCCCCCCCTCTTCCCCTTTTATGCGACGCGTTATTATTAAAAATCCTGCAACCACTCGCCTCAAAAATTAGGTTTTAGGTTCTTCGAAAGCACGCTCGCGCTTATAGACACGGACAAAACGGAAGAACAAGACAACATAATCTTTCTCTTTCCTTCAAATATTCAGCACCAACTCGACCGACAATCAGTATCGATCAATGATATTTCGATACATCGTAATTGTATTTCACTACTAAAATATAAATACGTTGTTTTTTTCTTTTAAATTTTGCTACAGAGCTGCAGATACTCGAAAGAATCTGATACTATCGCGATACATTTGTATCGCGAATCATCCCAGCCCTGGTTCCCGGCATGACAAGGGCGGCGGAAACTACACGGAGCCTTCTTATTGAGTCACCACACGAGCGAGCTACTTCCTGTCGGATTGAGCCATTCCTCATTCTTTTCTGGTTCGCGGCGTGGCGTCGCTACTTGCAGCGAGGTGTTGACTCCTACCATGTAATTCAGCGACGCGTCAAGCTCTGGGGCGCAATCGGAGATTTTGAGAGCGCCAGAATATCGTTTCTTCATTTCTATATGTGTCATGGTTTGTGCCGCTGGATTGACAAGCCAACGTATGCGGGAATGCAGTTTCGCACTATACCCGTATTCACGTCAAGAAACACAGTAAAAAAGTTCGGTGGCTCGCGGACCATTACTAATTTGATTTCTCACTTTATGTGGATAATTTAGATATATGTAGGTGAATGTTAGATTATATATGTGTTATCTTATCAACACGTACACGTTCGAAACACCAGAAGCATTGCTTTTTCCTCCGACATCGCTTTATCTCCGACAGTTTGGCGCATTGTTCATATATAAACAATGCGCCAAGCTTTCCTCTTTTTTTTTTTTTTTTGAGGTGAAAACGGGTATGGAGACTGCAGTTTTTGCAAGGAGTTGGATCGCCTAAAATTGACGTTTCGATGTATATGAATACCTCTGAGCCATTATTTTTGATTGGTTTGTTTAGTTTTTATGAAAGAGAATCGATAGTAAGGTAAAGCATCGCCGGTGTCGTACTCAAATGACGCTGCTTACGAACAATATCCGATCATTCACTTTTCAGGAGAGATAATGAGTTCCTGAGCCAGTAATCTAAGTCATGACGAAGCAGCAATGCTGTCTTCTCCAATAGACTGTCTGCGCCACGACAGTATGAAGCTTCGCATGAACAGATCTCGAGCACGGATTGCCTTTTGAGGATAAACATTATCTTGGTTCATTCTGCAGGTCTCTATGATGCGTTGAGTCGACTACTCTGCACGTAATACTACAATTTAATTAACTACTTGATGTGGTCCAGTGTTTTCCAATTACATTTTCATATCTCTAATTAGTAGGTTACTTTAAAAAAAAATTTCTGGTACATAAAATCTAGTACATAAACACCATTATTATCATGTTTCACTATTTGTTGACAGACAGCCGAGGAATCAGCCAGCATTTTGTTGGTCTTGGCTGCATCGGGTGCACGGACGTTAAACCAATAAACACTGGCTATGACTTTTTTTTTTTTTTGCGCTGCTGCATTACATGGCGGTTGTTTAGTCGTGTATGTGTGCAGCCCGGTCTTTCCCCCGCGCTTTGGTTACCACCTGCTCGGGGCCATAAAAAAAGCCTCCGCGTGGATGCCTATTCACGGTCATTGATGAGCCGGAAGCAGCTGTCCAGGGTCGCTAAACCCATCAAACACAAACTTGTTCGCAGGGCGTGCTGATTGGACTCTCGCGGCGATGGCGTCACGCGAAACGAGATGTCAATCCTCCAAACTCTCTCGGTGCTCGAATTCCAGCGACATCAGGGAGTTTTAGTAGACCGTGTTTCCCTCTCCGCTAACCCTCCGCTACGAAGAAACCGCCACTGCGCCTGCGCGCCGATGGCCTTGGCTGTAGAGTTCCGGGTAGCGGAGGGGCTTAGCAGAGGGGAAACACTGTCTACTAAAACTCGCTATTGTCAAACACAAAGTCGCAGCGAGCTTCACCGGAGCGCGCGCTAGCGACACCGTGGGGCCAGGCGATTGAACGGCTGCACTGATGACGTCGCGCCCGCGTGTCCCCACATCCCTAGGCTGCATCCGGACTTCGGTCAAACATTTATGGAAGTTGTCCTCTGACTTTTTTGAAGTAAAGAAGAGAAAACAGATTTCGCCTGCGTGTCCTAGTTGTTGTGTAAACAAAGAAGATAAATATTACCATTTCTGGCAACCCTCAACTCACTCCCAGTCTTCAGGGCCGTGCATTGGTCTTGGCCAGTGCGTAGCCACGTCGGGCTACGCATTGGCCAAGAGAAATAAAAAGAACGACAGGGACGTTTTTCAGAACATTCTGCTTTATCGGCGAAGGTAAGAACGATATAAGACTGTCAACTTCGACGGTGTTGATTTTAGAATGCATTTATCCCAACCCTTCGCCGTGCTTTTTAGACTGTCAAAATTGTTGGTGGCAGCTGATAATCTTCCTCGTGACGTCACACGTATGAACCACGGTCGTCTCCGCTCGCTCTCTCGTGCTGCTCTTGTTCGCCACCTATGGAATGGTAGGGATTTTTCGCCCCTTTAAGGAAAAACGTCACGACGATAAACGGATCTGCGGGTTTGTGAGAAAAGAAAACTTCGCGGCGATCTTTCGGCTCCTCCCCATCTCTATGTCATAATCCCAAAGAATCTTTGTGTTTGACGAGTTTAGCGACCCGGGAGTGGGTGCGATGCACTTCAATAAAATGGTTTCGGCAGAGCATGGAAAAGTTGCCACACAGGTGGTGCAAGAGTGTTCTGCTCCAGGCCCCAGGGAGAGTGTGTCCAAAGGTCTACCAACCTCAAATAACCAATGTCTAAATATATATATATATATATATATATATATATATATATATATATATATATATATATATATATATATATATATATATATATATATATATATACTTTAATTAGTTCATATATATATATATATATATATATATATATATATATATATATATATATAAACTAATTAAAGGTAATATGGCAGGCCACTTGCATATAGGAAAATAAAGCCTGAATTTGGAACATCGGCTGTTATTTATCAATTCTCTGTCCCACTAAAACTGTACATTGGGTGCAAAGGCAGTGCTGGGTAGGGAGAGAAGGGGAAAGCGCTAGGAAGCCTGGAGAGAAGAGAAACCTCCTCTCTCCTGCAACGTTCCGAATGCTCGCCGTTTCTCCCTTCACCAGCGGTTACCCTCCCCTCCCTCCCGGCCTTCCTCGTGCTTACCCTTTCTCCACTCGCCCAGCGCTGCCTCTGCGTCCGGTTTTATTGAGTATAAGCAAACTTACCTCGGTTTTGGAATCGGAAGTTTCTTTTCGGCGCTTCTGTAGGCATTTCTTGTTTTGTCCTTCAGGTTGGCCCATGCACGTCACCGTGCTGTCAGGGTCGTGTCTTCCCGTTGAAATAGCTCTTTCTTTCCAGTGCTTCGGGGAGCAGCGATCTCACGCATAGTGAGTAGTCGCGGCCTCTTCCGGTGCCGTGTCCTGCCTTCCTCATGACGCGCGCTGTTTACCTTTCTTCTGTCGAGCGCTTCGATCATCCCGTTTTCTCGCAAGCTCAGCGTCGGGGTCCGATACCAACAAGAAGACGAGGCCTGGACCTCCCCCTCCCAAACATCATCACTCGTGGATCCAGCAGCGTCGCCTAGCTATAGTGTCAGCACCGCCACCAGTTCGTCTTGCGGCGTCTCATAACGAGATGAGCCACAAAAACGAGGGACATGCCGCCACGCATGGAGGTAGGAAGCTTCTGGAGGGGACATGACTCCACCAGAGCTGAAGCGACAGGTGTGGAGGGACACGCGCCCCAACGAGGACCAAAACCACAGCTGTTTTGGTCATCGTTGGGGCGCATGTCCCTCCACACTTCTGGCTTCAACTCTGGTGGCGTCATGTCGCCTCCGGAAGCTTACTACACACACACACACACACACACACACACACACACACACACACACACACACACACACACACACACACACACACACACACACACACACACACACACACACACACACACACACACACACACACACACACACACACACACACGCACACACACACACACACACACACACACACACACACACACACACACACACACACACAAATACATACATCATACATATATATATATATATATATATATATATATATATATATATATATATATATATATATATATATATATATATATATATATATATATATACTTTTTTTTTAAGTAAGATTTCTATTCGCGTTTTTTGTTCGGGGAGGACCTGCTCCTCAGAGCGCATGCTGATCTGGTAAGAGGAGAAGGGCTGGGTGCCGTAAATGCTGCAGATCTGAACGGCTAAATAGTCGTTCAGATCTGCCTTGTTGGGCGAGCAGAGAACGACTTCGATATGGAACTACAGTGTAGGCTTGGAATACTATATATCAGAGTATCCAAATATTAGGCGATGCGTTGCCACAAATGAAAGTGTGAAGGCATCTGTGTGCCTTTGCCGCATTAGTGCTCTACTTTCCTGGAGCTTGGAAGCCTAGCAAGGTGAGTAGTTCAAAAGATACTGAGTTTAAAGAAAGGAGGATGAGTTCCAAAAAAAAAAAAACACGTAACTCTCTTGAGTTAGAAAAAAAATCAGGAAAAGAGAAGTTCGAGGGAAGTGTGGTTTTGCTTTATAAAAGACCAGCTATCCAAAATAAATCTCGTAGAAGCTTTGACCTGGACATCCCGTAGGTAATCCGAACATGCTGCATCTCGCCTGTCCTGGTGGGACTTCAGATTCTTTCACTCAAGCGATATGCCAACTCTCCACTCTTAAAAATAGAAGTTTCGGTAGAAACTTTTTTAATATATTTAAGAGTGTACCACACAGTCAGCTCACATGGAAGTTATTGCACGAACTCATTTATCATCACTTTGTTGCAATAAAAAAAAATATGGTTATTGAAAATAACGTGGCATGGGAAGGTTGCTTTATTCTGGTATGAGAAATATAGTTACTTTATTGTAGTGTGAGAAATATACTTAGTTTAAATCGCGATTATGTAAAATGTAATATATATTTTATACCAGTGTTGGGCAATGTACTCGACAAAAGCATTTAACGTAAGTTACTAAATACCAGCTTCACGAAGTATTTGAGTACTACTCAAGATACTTTCCCTGCAAATATCTTGAGTAGAGCACAAGTGCTTCGAAATATAATTGCGTAATTTGCATCGACTTTCACGACACTAATGCATTTGCAAGCAACAAAAACAAAACAAAATCGCAGTGCTATTTTTTTGTATTGCAGCTCCAGTACGAGAAGTGGCATCACTAGTGCACGATACAATATAATATTTTTTTTAAAGATAAATGAGCAAAAAGCGAATGCTGAAATACATATTCTGGTGGATTTATAATGAGCACCTTGGACGCACCGCTGTACTGAGCACCGCAGCTTTTTAAACGAAAACCACAATAAAAAAAAGTTTAACTGTTTGGGTAGATTGACATTCGAGGGCTTCGGGGACCCTGAGGAGACCTTCAGGGACCTCCCCAAAGGGCCCGCGAACCACCATTTGAGAACCACTTCTCTAGCCTCTAGGAACCTGTTCAAAAGGCGTACAACTTTGGGAGGACTCTTTGTTCGCATTTTGAGAGCACATCCTGCTCGTAGCATGTTTTCTGTCTTGTTGCAATTTTTGTCCTCATGAAAGAGTTGGGCTACCACGGTTCTTGCCGTTGCAAAATCGTACTAAAAAAAAAAAAAGCTATTGTGGATTTGCTTTTTGCGTTTTCTTATTTCCTTCCTGTTGTTCTTTCGCTCGCATTTCGAGTCTGCATCTTTGGTCCTGGCTTGTTTCCTGTTCAGTATTCGGCCGTTTCCGCTTCAAGTTTGCAATCGGTTCAAGTTTGTGCTTGTTTGAGCCGATAACTATTTCCGTAAAATATTACCGTGACAAATTGTTTCAAAAGGTTGAAAAATATATTTGAGATGATGAATATAATATAGCTAGACGCGTAAGTGAGATAAAGTAGCAAATACTCTCGATGAAGTGTATGTACAAGATTCTAAATTACTACCAAAGGTAATTGAAATACAGTACCTTGAGTAGAGTATTTCAGACAGACATAAGTTTGATTTTCATCAAACTAAATTTAGTAGCCGGAATACTCAGTCACCTACCTACCACTTTTCTATTTTTTTTAAATTTAATTTATACACTTAACCGGTTTTACAAGCAGTGGCTAGATCTGCTACTGGCTGAGAAACACCGATTTTGCTTCCTCATTTCATTTCAATACTCTCGCTCTCTCTAGCTAGACGTATGAAGAAGTTGGAGCCGGAGCTATATCACCCCAATTTTGGCGCCACAAAAATTACATCGTTTTATTTTCTCGAATAGACATCCGTGCAACTTCGTAGTCCCATTTAGTGCCAACTACTAATGCTGCATTTACTGACTTATGCTCCACCCTTCTCGCCACTTCACTTCACTCCACTCTTGTGGAATTGCTAGAAGTCGGACATGTCCAAAACAAGCCGCTCGTTATGGCCGCACCTCTTTGGCTTTGCTCTCTTAGTTTTGTTTCTTTCGCACCAAACCACGCATTGCGTCATTCAAAGAGGCCACCATTACTGGCTACCCTGTCACGAGTCGACAGAATAAACGGTGTTGTTCCAAATCCAACAGAAAAAATATAAATAATAAAGAAAAGCTATTCGCCCAACAATAATGCAAACGCAAAAAAAAACAAAAAAGCGAATCAAAAACCAGTTTCGGGTTTGCCTTCTCCGCTCCGCGTTTCACCCGTCGTCTGCTTCACGAGTGGCTCCTCTCCGTCTGCGTTTGCGCCAACATCTTCCGTACAAAAGCAAAAAAAAACAAAACAGTTACGCGCAGTTGTCACGTGATTCTAGGAGGAACTCTGAGTAACCTCTTTTCTGCGTTCGCACGCACTAATTTTGTATTACGTCAAGTTGTTTTAATACGTAAAGAGTGACTCTTGAAAACTCTGGCGTGTCTGTTTTGGAGATGCGAACGTACCCTCGCCGGCGCCGCCTTTTCCGCCGCCGCCGCATGGTGTCGCCCACGTCGCCTGACGCGCGAGCGAGACGCGGGACGCGGCGGACGCCATTACGGCGCTGGCAACCCTGCGCGCAACGTTGTTGCACTTTGACATGTCAAAGCAAAGGGAACCGCCAATGAGCAGGTAGCTCCCAACGCTGGCCGCATCGACGTCGGGGCGACGACGCTTCCGTTGTTTTGGGAGGATTCAAAACCCCGCCGCCTTCATGAATCAGTTCCGCAAAGCCGACGGAGCGCTAGAGGGATTCGTCGACTGATAACCGCCGCGGTGTAGTTCGACGGCGTCCGGAGGAGCCTCCTGCGCGAGTGAATCACTGCTGCGGATACCCAGCCGGTGGATAGACGGAAGAAGCGACGGGCTCCACGACATTCTTTCAAACGCGCGCGCGCGTCTGTTTGTGTGTGTGAGTGAGTGACTTGTGTTTGGCTGGGCCGGCAGCTGAGCTCCCTGCGGTGTGCGCAAGGTGTTCTCTGGTGCGTTTCTGTCTGCAAGACTGCCTCGCCGCCGCCGTCCAGCGTCGGGGCTACGACGCCCGCAACGATCTCACGGGGACGATGGCGTGTAAATTATTGTGCAGCGTGTGGAGGATGCCTTCCAGGTGGCTAATATTCGGCCTCATCGTGTCGTCCTTATCGGGTGAGTCCTTCGATTGAGCGTCCCCGGCGGCGCTGTTGGGCGCGTGGTTGGGTGCACGTCGGGGAGGAGAGCGAAACGGGCGAAACAGGGGTTAGGCCTAGCGCAGGTTTTGGGGTCCGTCCGGCCGTTGCGGCTCGATCGCCGACGGGGACTGCGCTGGGGCGGACGCCGCCTCCCCGTCCGCTCTCGTCGGACGCGCTGTGTCAAGCCAACTGGCTGTTCGCGCCGCAGCAGCTTTCGGTTTTTTTGTTTTCAAGGTGAAGCGCCCTGCTGCTCGCCTTTGTTTTCGTGTGTCGCCCTCTCCCATTCCCCCGCCCCTGTGGGTGCTCATTTGACTTTTATTTCCCCCGTGTTTACCCAAACGGCGTTGCTATTCCGGCTAACTGCGTTTAGGCAGCTGTTCCGGGATAAACGCTGCGGACGGTCACGAAACATTTATGTGGTGCGTTATTTCTGCACCCGTCGCAGCGTATTCCGTTTATCTCATTGGCAATGTTTGCATTGTTTGGGTGTCGTTATCGTGTATGCGCGCGCGGGCCTGTTATCTGTCGTGCATCCCAACCTCTTGCAGTACATGTACTCACTCGCTCCGCCAGTCAGATTCGACCTCCGTGACGGGCGCAAGGAGCGAGGCTCCTTTGGGCGTTATTGCACGCCCAATCAGCCGTTGCATCTCGCGATTTTCGCTCGTGCTTCGTGCTTCGTTTCTTTGTTTCGCGGTGGTCGTGTTTGCTCGGGCAGAAGGAAAGGGTGAGAAAGCAGGTTCTCAAAATGTTTCTTGTTTTGTTGGTTTCCTACTTTTTCGTCTGCGATTGAAGCTCGTGACCGAGACCTACTTTTCGAGAGACGTCGCGATGTCCGCTATTATTATTGCTTCAAAGCCTGGAGGCGAACAAGCAAAACGTTCGGAGAAGTTCGCAGCCAGCTCCTCGTTTGTTCTAATTCCCTCCGGTCGTGAACGCCGCCAAGCAGCCTCCTCCCTTTCCAATCTATCGGGCTTTGATTTGGGTTGCGGAGCCAGCCCGTGTCGTTCTTTTTTTTTTTTTTTGTTTTTTCCTGTGTGTTTTTGGTTTTTTTGTTCTATCTTAGGATTTCGAGTTTCCTTTTTCTGTATTCCTTCTGGACGCGATATAAACGCTCTGCCGGTGTCTTCGTGCGCGAGTGGGTTGCACTCGGCCGCGGCACCTTCTGGCTTTCGGCACCTCATCTTTGTGCGTTCTTGTGAAGAGCGGCGATTCAGCGGGCGGGAAGTTGCTACGCCAGTAGGTTTTTGTTTTGTTAGTGTGCGCCAACAGCACGTATCGACCGTTTATTTTTGGGCGCGCGCACGAGTTCGATCGGGAGTTATGCTGTCTGCTCGTGTAGTGTCCCTCTTGTTCTTTTTGTTTTCCTCGTTCCGATATATAAATGAGGCCGTTGTCTTTCGCCGGTGAGTGGGCCAGGAAATGAAGCCTCCTCGTCTATACAACACTTTTGTTTTTGCCCTTTTAATTTTTTATTCTAGTTTGTTACTATTTTTGCGCCATAGAATGCCGCTGCACGCACTCACACTGCGAAGAAGGGGTATTAGCTTTGTGGGACCTTTTCTGTTTACCCTTTTAGTCGCGCAACGCGCGCTGTACTGCTATTTATTTGATTGTCTATTTAAATTCCAACATCGTTGATGAAATCATTCTCGACGACGCACGGTCCCCGCTTCGGGCCGCGTGAGTTACCGATACTTTAGCGAAGATAACTGTTGACACGTTTTTTTGTTGCATATAATACAGTATATCTTATGCATCATGCTCTTCGTGTCTGGGAAAATGCCCGCGATGTTCTGTTGTCCCAATTGTGCTTGTTTCTACGAAATTTGGTAGTGTTTTTGTATTATCTAGTTGGTACGAATTCTAAAGCAGACGGGATATAGCTATAATCCTGGTGTTTTTTTAAGTGTAACATTCGTTCTTTTTGGCCTTCGGTGCATATGCGTAGACAGGAAAGTTTATCCGTGATATGTGCGAAGTGCGGATTAAACAATGCAGGGATTAGAAAGAAGATGGAAGAAGCCTTATAGAACGAACTCAGGAGCGAAGAGATAAACCACAACAGGGTCAAAACGACTCTAGGTCATTGCAGCTCAATAGAGCCACCAGGATCTTCTTTTTTTTTCTTTTTTTTTTGGTCGAGGGAGTGCTTGTGTGGCTTGAGCACGTGTTTTCGTACCAGAACCTCCTGAACCGGCGACTTCGTGAAATGGTCCATTAATGACTGACGTCCAGTTCGCGCTTTCCAGTTTCCCCATCTCCCCCTTCTACCCTGTCCACAGCTGCCTGTTTCCTCCTCCCCATTGGTGAGGAGGATCTTCTGCCTTGCAGAATCTCGAGTCAGGTCGTCGGCCTTTAAACGAACACTCAAGTGGATTCTGAGATCGTCTATTTATTGTTGTAAGCATCCTAAAAAACCAGAAAGCTACATTTAAGAGCGGCCAATTTCCCTATTTAAAGTCCAATCAAAGATCGCGCCGCGCCCTCTTTCTGCGCCGTGGCGCAGAACATCAGGGGCGCCGCAGGACGGGAATGCAGCAGGGGAGGGCACGTGAAAGCCAATCACGAGTGACGACTTCTAGGCGGACTGATTTCTTGAAGGCGCGCGTATCCGAAAATTCAGTCCGCCGGGAAACCGTCACCCGTGATTCGCCGTCGCGTGCCCTCCCTGCCGCCTTCCCGTCTGGTGTTCTGCGCCGTGGCGCAGAAAAGAGGGCGTGGCACGATCTTTGATTGGATTTTTAATAGGGAAATTGTCCGCCCATAGATTGAGTTATGACGGTAAAAAGACGACCTCACAATCCACTTGGGTGCCCCTTTTTTAAGTGCGGGCGCCAAAGGCAATCAATCGGTACCACGTTTTGAAGCATCATGCTTATGAACCCATGAAACTTTCGTAGCAGTACTGGAATTTCGTCAGTAGCTCACTGACAGCAGCAAATTTGTAAAAGCCTTCGAACACTAAAGTTGTGGAACATTTTGGGACAATGAAAGGTCCATCCAAATGCCAATCATCGAAGATTATGGGACGTGACGCTTACAACCCGATCACAGAAAGTTACACATGCAACCACTACCCCCCCCCCCCCAAACCCCTTTTCTCCAAAAAGAAAACAAAAACATTGTTAGTTTGTACACTGTTACATTGTACAAGTATCTATATATGATAAGTCTAAACACTACGTGGATTAAACCGAACTCGCAAGCTGCGATCTAAATACATTCAGCGAGATGGGGCCGATCAGAGTATGTCAGTAGAAAAGTGAGTACAGAAAACAGAGAGGAAATTGTGGGAAGAGAGAATGCAGGGGAAATCAGCTTTAACGATATACAGGGCAAAAAAAAAAAATGAAGAAGGAACAGTTGTATGATAATTTATTGGGGAGCTCATTACTGTTTGAAGCTAGAACGGGGGTGCTAAGAACGAAAACATATAGCGCTAAATTCCAGGAAATTGACACTCTATGCGGCATATGCAACCACGAAAGGGAAACTATAGAACACGTAATTTTAGTGTGCACGGGGCTTCGTCCCACCCTCTTGGGAGGATGACTACGCATTTGGAGGGGGCACTGGGATTCGCAGACATGGATGGACGAATGGATTGCGGTAATTAAGAGGAGATTGGAAGATTGGTGGAAAAAATCTAGGGAGGGATAAAAAAAGATAGATAAAAATAAGCAATGGAACCACTTTAAAAAATAGAACCACTTTAAAAAAAAAGGGATGATGAAATGTTAGGTTAGGTGGCGCCAGCTGCCGCCAGTTACAAAGGGTATAGCCATTACCATCAATCCAGTTATTGGAATGTTCTCACGCAACATCACAGGGGGCAATTCTTGCGACTATAAGCGGAAAACTCGATAAGAAAGTGCCTCTCGAGATCGCACAAATACGAAGCACGGTGTTCTGGTGTTTCGCGGTCGTAGCAGACCTAAACTCCCGTAACCCACCTGAAGGCTGGTTGAGACATTTGCGTTTCAGTGTCCCCGACTGCATTACGACCGCCTCGGACGAGATATTAGGGAGTTTTAGAATAACGTACGCAATTTTAGCGCACGCTAGCGCTAAATTTAGCGCTTGTATTAGCGCACGCGATGCGAGAGAGTTTTAGAATAGCGTTTCTCCGTCGCGACGCAAAATCCCAAGCATCTCGCGCTTGCGACGCCACCAAGATACAGTCATATTTTTATTTCACGCACGAAATGCTGTAACTTTAGGGAAACAAAAAGTTTTTAATCCAGAGTAGCATTTTAGATTCGTTTAAACATGAGAATGCGACGCGAGCGGTTGACCGGTCGTGTCCGCTTGCGTCGCCTCGGCAAGAGAGGTCTCATGTACTGACCTTCCCACATCGTACCTTCGCCGAGAAATGTTCGCGCGTCGAAAGCATCAAGTTGCCGGTGATCGTTGCCAAACCGAGTACAATGTCGTTCCGTATTGAAAATCGCAGTTGCGAGGATGCCGCCGACGTCGCACTCACGACGCCGCCGAAGCAGCCGCCGACGTAATCCTGGGAGCAGCCATTTTTTTAACTCTGCTCGTCTTGGCTTTAGCCAACTTCTCATCACGAATCCTCCTTGGAGAAGCGCAAAGACTCTTGGCGTACGCACGCTATTTCCGAGAAATAGCGCACGCTAAAATTGCGCACGCAGAGCGCAAAACCTGGTTTGCGTTCGGAGCATGCGCAGTGGCAACGACGCTATTCTTTGCGCACGCAAAGCTTTAGCGTGCGCTATTCTAAAACTCCCTACTAACACTGGCGCCATCTACCGCCCCGTACACATTTGTGTACCTTGGGCTTGAAATAATTGAGGCAGCGTAAGCATGGTGGATTATGAAAGTCAAAATGATATAAATTGTGGTTTAAGTCACACTGGTTTTCCTCTGTTGATATAATTAGAAACTTTTTCTCATAACAAGAATTCTAGGAAAATATACATTGATTACCTTCTTGTCTTTACGGTTTGTCTGTCATTTGATTCTTTGGGTATAGAGTTTTGTAATTAAATCAAAGAATCGTGAAGCCATTAAGATCTAGATCAAGCTGAAGATAAGCAAGAAACGGCGCCCTTCTGAGCGAATCGGAGCGTTCAGCTTTCTCTCTGCTTTCCCCTTGTGTTCGGGATCCATGTGGTGCCCTATTGAAAACGAAACAAGGCGAAAGGAAGGGAAACAAGAAGTCTATGCCTGTGCAAACACGCCAACTCTGACAGAGACAGACCGAGTTATGTCTTCGGTTGATCATTCATCGACCAGTATGATCGTTTTGTCATACATGATCTCTCGGCCTGCTTTATGAGACTACACCAACTCCTTGAGCACTTTGAAAGAACCCGCAACGCGCCCGGAAACTGCCCGCGTTCAAAAACCACTACGTCGTTGAAAACTTTTTTTTCTTGCGCACTTTTGTTGCATTTTAGAGACTGCTCATATTTTGTGTGGAGCAGGCCGTAGCGGCATTGGCCACGTTCGCACAGTGTGTCAAAAGCCGACGAAAAACAATTCGGTTGGGAGCTCGCAAGATGGAGTGGAAGTGGGACACCCTGCCGCGTGGTTCGAGATACGTGCACGACAACACGCCTTCACATGCGTTAAGCCGCGTCGGAAAACCCTAGCTTGCCAGTGCGCGAATTGCACACCCGGGAAAAAAAGAAAAAGACCTTGGAGGTCATGATTTCACATAATCCCGTTCCGAGCTCGACGGGTCAGCCGTTTCGTCGTCCATGTGTCTGGTTCTTCGAAGTTGACCGGATGAGGAATATTTTCTGTCTCCTTGCGACGAGGAGGAAGAAGAGATTAGTTTCCTCTCATCTTTCGTTTTGGTCCTTATCTCCGGTATGTGTGTCTCCGCCCGGTGATGGTTTCTGTCAGGGGAGAGGAAACGTCGAGTTGAAGCGAAGGGGTTTAGTTCTTGTAGGCTAAAGAACGCGAACTGCCCTCTGATCGTGCGTGTCGGGAGCCACTGCCCGTTTTCCGTCATCCAGCACAACGTCGTATTCGTGGCAGCCGTTTAATGGGATTATGTTTGATCTTCCGTGGAACAAACTCGCTAGAGGTTTTCGGTCGCTAGCTTCACCGCTGCTCGTGCAGCTTACGCAATGCGTTCTCGTTCAGAGGCATACATATCCCTACCTTGAAGGACGATGTTTCTTTCACAAAACAAAATAACAACAAAAAAAAAAACGCAGGTCCTGGGACATGATCAAAATTCCTGGCATGCCGGAGTCGCTGACGACCGACCAACGATTGTGCAAGAACCAGTCGTCCGCTATTATGTTTTGTAAAATCGCGCCCCGGATTCCGCGATTCGACCTTGGGGTGGGGCGTAGATAAAGTGACACCCTAGGTCGCCACCCCGACTCTTTTTTGCCTTCATACCTTTTTTGCCTTCATTCTTTTTAACGATCATTCGTGGGCTCGGCCATTGTTACATCCCCACGATGTCGCGTTCTCGCCTGTCGTCCCCTCCTCCTCTCGCGCTTTGTTCCGTTTGTTTGAGACGGATTCGGGACGGGGAACAAATTCTTTTATATCATCATTTCTAAAGGGTGTGGCCGCGACGGGTTCCTGCTGCTGCATCCGTCCCAGTCATTTCTGGACAAAAGAGACTATTCTTAAATAACAAAACAAAACAAAAAATATGGGGCGGTTTTGGCGTCGTGCTTTCCGAATTTGTAGCGAAACACACACGCTCCCGTTCGTGTTGCAATGTTTGTGCGTTGCTGGGGCAAAACAAAACAGATCCGATGTTCGTTTTTCAAAAATGGGTGGGGGGGGGGAGGATGCTCGGCCCACGGCTGGAAAACGAAAAAAGAAAGGCCGATGTTTGTGTGTGCATGTGTGTGTGTGATGGCGCAAAGGGCGATAAGGAACTTTGCCGGAACGTCTTGATCGTGCACTCCTAACGACGAAAACGGCCCTCGTGCACAAACATACAAGAGCGAGCGCGCGCACTTCTAAAAAAGAATGGCGTAGGCGAGAATGCCGCTCGCCACTTGGCTGGCTTTTCTCGAAAAGTCGGTGGACCGAGCTTCCTCTCTCCTCTTTTTTTTTTTCCTTTAGACGCTTTCTTTTATCGCATTTATTCGCATCCATTTTTTTGGGGTCTTCTTTTTTGTCGAGTCGTGTCTCGTGGTGGTTTTTGCTGCTTGTTTCCTGCGGGCAACACGAATTTTGCGTGCGTGAGCGCAACCGGGCGAACGAGCAGGATACGACGAGAGACCACTGGGGATGACCGTGACAGAACGAGTTTTCTTTTTTCCCCTAGCGGCTCGGGGTCTTTCTTCTTGTGAGCTTTGCGTAGGTCATCCGTGTCCCTCGCCTTTCGGGTTTGGGGACGGCACCGGCTTTTCGACAGAGAAACACGCGACTGCCGCCATCCCGTTCGCTGCTCTACTTTTTGCGAAAGGCGCCTGGCGTCTTTTCTCGAGGTCTCTTCGTTCCTCCGAATCTCGGTCGGGATGCTCGGATTTCTTCTGGTGGTCCCCGGGAGAGATCTTGCTGTCGAAGTGTCCGTCCCCAAAGCGGCTTTATGTGCAGGGTTTTCGGGTGCGGTTGCGTGCTGCCAAGTTCTATCCTGTTTGTTCTTGTATTAAGCTTTTTTTTTCTTCCAGTAGTTTATTTGTTTTGCTTGGCGTGGCATATGATCTGTGTTTGGGAGTGCTTTCGTGGTTTCAAGAAAGAGGCGTGTTGCTTCGTTAATATGAAATCATATTTTTATTTTATTTAATATTTTTTATTTGAGGGGGATTTAAGGCGGTGATGAATGTTCCAGTCTGTAATACGACGTAAAAGCGATCCTTTTCCGGTGCATCAAGTTAATCAAACTGGAGACTCGGCAAGCGAAGCTGTTGTCCGAAGAACATTGAACTTGTCGGCAACGAACAAGGCAATATCAGCTGCACCTATGTAGCTTTTAATGGCCTTTATGTTTTTTATAATAGTCCCTCTGTGGTCTCCCATCGGTGTTATCGGTTGTCCCTAGAACGTCCTTCCACAAGCGCCTCTTTATGGGTAGCCGTACTGCAGTTCGTTACGCACCGGTGCATCATCCACGGCCAAAAGAGCATTCGCTCCGTTTTCGAAAGCATGTTGGTGCGTCGCTTCAGACCATGCACCTGATTGTTGTGAATCCTTCCAGGGAGCACCTGATTGTCGTGAACAGTGGTGCGTACATTGTTCCTGCAACTTGACCGGGTAGTCGCTGCTTGCTTTCATAAATGAAGCTTCCAGTATTCTGACAGTTTTCCACTTCTCGCCTCACGCGACAAGTTTCGTTTGCCATCCCCAATAACTAACCGTAAAAAAATATATAGTTTTGCCGTTATTATTTTGTGTGTGTGTGATAGATTAACTCTATTGACTGGTCATACGTCTAGTCATCGACATAATGAGAACGACAGGGCGTTCCCAAGTTCGACGAAACGCCGTCGCGTTTTGTTGTTGTGCTTGTGCTTCGAGAGCTTAACGTTGTGCTTCAAGAGCTTGAGCTCCTTGTGTTTTAAGAACACGACGGCTATTCCCTAGCCAGTCGGCGACGGCCAGGCGGTGCCAGCAGAGGGAGTGCGCGCGGCTATACCCTGTCTCGTTGTAACTTCGGCAAAGGTGGACGCTACGCCTCACATTGCCCTTTGACGGCTTTGATATGCGCCTGTAGATGAGCACAAGGCAAACATATTGGAGCATGACGCAGCGAAAGCCTCTTCGCAGTAAACTCGGCGATGCTTATAGTTACGACGTGCCTCAATTCCATTGTTTCGATTAGCCCGCAGAGGACGGAGATTCCCCTTACTGGCACGTTAAACGCCCAGCGCCTACTCAGAATTTCTCGCCAGTGCACTACGCTAAGCGATGCCACCGAAGTGATAGCTCCGTTTAAACGATGCATGCAGCCGCCACTTCCGGGCATACCCAATGCTTCTCGCTTCAGTCGCTAGATAGCGCCAAACCTAACACCATCGCATACAATATAGATTTAATAAAGTCATTGGGTTTTAGAGACAGCGAAGGAAAAGTGGATTTCAAGACAGTAGAGATTACCAAGCAGAGATTAAGTGAATGGTGGCAGAAAGCGAGAGAAACTAGGTATTTTCTTATTAACTGATGGCAGGAGCTTTATAGTCTCACTTTCTTCTCAGTGTGGAGTGAATATAGTTTTCACATTTATATATTCTAAGCTTAAATGGTAAAACAAAATGGCTAGGTGGCGTAAGCTACCGCCCGATCCAAAGGGCTCAGCCGGATTCATCCATCCATGCATACATACATCCAATAAACGGCTGACACTATCGCTCGTGGCTGCGACAGCTCGGGATATTTAACGTCTGCTATTGTGATACCAGTATGGGTGTGCGAATATTGGTTCGAATCGAATGGCGCAGTGTCATCTCTAGCAGCAGCAGCGCAAAGAGAGCCGCTTGCATCGGCTTTCTTTTCTACCGTAAAGGCTATGTATGAATGACGTTCTGCTGTACATGGGGAAGAGCGCACCCGCAAAACAGTTAGTCAAGTCCACGCACACAAAGAAAGACACACTTACGCAGCGCTGACTTACAAATCTTCGGTATAATTACACTTTCGTCTTTGTCTTCTTTGGTATTATGGACTAGGGCCATGGAGAATAATTTGGTCTTTTTCTTCAGGATCGGTAGCCGAGTGGTCTAGCGCATACCAGCTCTGAGCACGTGGAGCGAAACAGCTCGCGCTGCAGAACCCAGGAACCTGGGCTCAGTCCCCACCCCAGCCCGTTTCGATCTGGATGGGCAGCGTACCGGCGTGTGGTCGTGTATCACTCACTGCGTGATGCACGTTAAAGACCCCAGGCTAGCGGTTGTACTGCACTGGCTAAATTGCTTATCTACATTGGGTAACGATGCTGCCATGTTCTGGCAGACTAAACTCCTGCTGTATAAGATACTAACGACAAATTTTCTTTCCTCAATAGGATGCTAAACCTTAAACCAAAACAAAAAGTAAAATTAACGTTAAATTAAATAAAATTAGCGCTCAGTTGCGAGCGACACGGCCGCGCCAGTTGCGCCGAGATGACCGAGCGCATAGCCGCCACGCCAAGCGCGAGTTGATGATGATGATGATAATGATGATGGTGTAGCTGTTCCCTTGAATCGGGCGATACCAAACCATGCTCGTGCCTAGCTACAATAATATATATATATATATATATATATATATATATATATATATATATATATATATATGTAGTATCAACTGTAACCAAACGCCACCTCGTGGCGTTTGGTTACAGCACGATGGCAGACCGGCCGCAATGGGAGAGCGAGCCACACAAGCAGCGTCAAGTTACCTGTTGTCAAGCAGCGTTTGAGTTACCTTTTTCTCTGCCTCCTTTCTGATTCAGGAATCAGTAAAGAATTTGAGTTCTGATTGACTTTGATTGGAAGAATAGTGGGGAGACTCTCAATGCTAGATGCCTTCACGTGTACCCGCTATTTTTTTTTCAATCAGCCAATAAGAATTTGCCGTTCTGACATCATTGCAATCCCAGTGCAAGAAGCAGACGACTTGCTCTCCGCTGTTGGGACCGAGCGGTTGTCCGGGAACTTGGTGTACGGCAGGGAGCCGAGCCAGGGCAGGAACTCATGTTGTAGCCGGACTCGGGAAGAACCAGGGAGCAGGAGGGGTGTCTCTTAATAACTCTTATATGTACATATAGACAGGGTACATCATCAACGGGTGAACTTATAGTAATTTCAGCTCGCAGATCTCGAGCGCTCTAAAGCGTGCCCATTTTGAGCGGCGATGTTCCGCTCGCAGATCTGGCTCGACTTGGTCATCTTCCGCTCGTAGATCTCTGGCAGCTACCGCCCCGTGGAGCGCCTCAAACTCCGCCAAACTTGATCTGCGGGATTCGAGAGATCTACCCGGAACTTGACAGAGCGCCACAGAGCGCGCTACGGTCATTTCCTTTCCCAGGACGGTGGCGCATGCGCAACGCGGCGTTGCCGGCGACCGGCCGCGCTTCCTCGCCGTCGACGAAGGGACGGGGACGGTGCCGAGTCGGTCGAGATGGGCTCTTCCTGGATGCATCGGTTGTTTACGCGGGATTGTGACGGCTCGGACGCTTCTACCTCGCGTTGAAAGCCGGGACAGAGCGTGACAAATCGGAAGCGCTGGACATCTGGTGATCGTGAGAGGAAGAACGAGAAAGAAAACGGCAGAAAATCGGATGGAGGCCGACGCAAGGTTAGGCCTGTTCATTTGCTGCCACTGATTGCTTACTTTTTTACGCTGCATGCCGCCGACGTTTTATCGCGCAATAAAGCAAGAACAGATTAGGCAACGACTGTGCCAGTGATGGCTGTTACTTCGTGTTTATTAAAGTCGTATCAGCAGTTTGAACTCCACCGATGGCAATCGCTGTGTGTGCCTCGCCGCTTCGAGGCGGCCGAAAGGTATGTGGACGGTGCTGAATACGGACGTTTTCCTCGTTATTTGTGACATGGGCTCCGTGGAGTGGATATTTTCGCCCGTCCTGTGTCGTGCGGTATTTCAGCTAGCTAACAATGACAGTTGTCACTGGTCGTCGGAAAGATCAGTCGTGCTAGCGTTGGGGCTCGCTCTGTTTAGCAGCGGCCATCTTGAACGGCCGAGGGGGAGCAGTGAAGCGGCACCGTGGGAGCGGGGGAGGGGTCGCTCCAAAACAACGCTCCGAAAAGGCGAGTTCATCTTCCGCTCGTCGATTCGGAGTGTGTCCCACGGAGCGGAATTTTGCCTCCCTCGCGGATTTTGCAAGCGCTCCGGATCTACGAGTGGAATTCACCACTAGAGAACACAAAGCGGCAGCCGCCTGCTGCTCCTTTTATAATGTCAGATGTCCCCAGATCCCTAGTAAAGAATCCCCAGGGTTCAGGCCTTCACCAAGGCTGTGGGGCCCGTCCCTAACATTCCAGGTATGCCCTCCCCCTCTCTCACATACTGCCACACGCGGCACACACACGGAAGGGCCAGACATCCTTGGCCGCGGTGTCGCCGGTCAATCTCGGTGGACAATGGTGCCATTGAACTCGAGGTTGGCGGAAGACATCCATAATTGCAGGCGTCCAGGCTTCCGTGGGTTAGGGATAATCCCATGGGCGATCTAAGCTGGGGAAACTGAGTAAAGCCCCTTCCCTGTCGAGGACGTCTCAAGGCTGTCGGGTCGTCGTGCGTCGAGGTTCAGACAGCAGAAGCATGGAGAGGGGCCCGACGGCAAAGTCGGCCAGGTGACACTGGCGTGGGTCAATTCGGATGATCCTTCGGAGAAGGTCACGTCGTCCCCGTAATCCAAGGTGCGTTGGCGACTCCAGTGCGCCTCTCGGTTTGTCTCCGGGCGCAGCTGACCGTAGACACCTGGCGACGATGCTCCAGGGCGTTCACCCGTGCCGGTCGGTTTGGAAGGGCAAGGTCGTCTCCTGGGGCCTTTCGCAACACCGCGTACTTGTGGGAAGGCATTCACGAGACAGCTGCCGCCAAGTTAAGAAACGCAGGGTGGGACGGTTCCTCGAGCATCTGATTATCGCTCCACAGGCAATCAGATGGCAGCATTAACCGATAAGAACGAATCACGGAGCCTCGGTGATGTTAAGCCACGCTCTTCGTTTCGTAAGCTGTGCCAGTGACCGCGAAGTCACTATTTTAGATTCGCAGACACGTAAAATCGAAGCTGATGTTCGGGCCATTCGAACCAACTCCCTTTCGCTCTGTGGACTTTTGCCCGCAATTCACCACTGTCAGTGTGCGACACCCCTCTTCTGACTTTCTTTCTAAAGTAATATATTTTTTTATTTATTTCCTACGTTATAATCTAAAGGATTATAAATTCTAGACTCTTGTCATAAAAGAAAAAGAAAGTGAACTTAATTTTGGGCCGCAGACTGAGACAGCATTCCGTCTTCTGCGGGTTTTGACAGGGACGAACCAAGTGTCGGGTGTTAATCCATGCGATCGCTAGTTTATAGAGTGATGCGCGCCGAAGACCCGCACGTTAGCAATCGTACTGCACTTGCCAAATTGTCCATTCTATGGCGGTGACGTGAGCTGCCATTTCAAGCGCGACTGGCTTTCCGCCAGAGATAACGAGGTTCACCCAGTAGCATTTGGCTGTGTTGCGGAATCTAACATGAAGATGCAAGGCAGTTACTACGACGTTATTTATATCGCTTCCGCCGTTCCGCAAGGTCTTTGCAACAAGATCTGTACCTCCGCAGATTTCGCGTCGTCTTCGATGCGAAGAGCGTAAACGCTTTTGAAAAATTCAAATAAAACAAGAAAAAATTATACCGAAGCAGGAGTGACCAAGCAACGAAGTGCGCGCCGTAACAAAACGTAAGCAGAGTCGGACTACGACCGCTTGCCCACTGCCGCTTCGTGCGGACGCTCACTTATCGGTAGACAAATAGCAAACAATGCTCCAGCAGAACTTCCGTCACTGGACTTGAGGAACACCGGCGTCGAGAGTCATGTGGCAGCACCGATGCTGCCGGCTACTTGTGTTTCAAGAGCACGGTTGCTCCATGCTGGAATATTATCACGATCAATATGAGTGCGAACACTGCTCCGCGTGACCTGCGGTAGCTATCAGTCCCCTGGCGACTGCTCTTACAGTGAAGTGTACCTTGCGGTCGAGACATATCGTCTCTAGCGATCGCCGCACCAATATGCACTTCCGGGTCGTTGCTAGTGAAAAATGGTCGGCGAAACCGCAAAACTGTTCAACAATGACGAAGAGCATTTTCACTAGCAATATGCGCCAGCCGAAATAACTTGTATGAATAATTTAGGGTCATATTTTTATTGGAAGTTTTAGTAGATTATTCCCATTACTTCGATAACAATATCCGATATCTTCGCCGATGCCTTTAAGCATGCACAATGTTGTTATCGGAGGTATCAAAACAGTCAACGATGACTGCCTATTATTTCCTCGCGTCAGTTTTGCGAGGTCAGAGGACCACCAATCGCGCAGAGGCAGAAGTTAGCGCGGTGCGCGAGCGTGGGTGATAATGATACCCTTTATCATGAAAAACAGCGCGAAAAAAAATAACGATGAAGCTAGAAGAAACACACGGAATCGTCCTCGTCGTTTTTTTCGCGCTGTTTGTGAAGGTAGTATTACCTACGCCTCGCACCGCGCTAACTTCTAGCCTGTGCGTATTGGTGGTCTTTTGCTCTCGCAAAACTCATGCGAAGGAAATAATAGGCAGTCTTACTTTATTGTTTTGATATCTCCTATAACAATATGATGCATGCTGTGTCGGCGAAATATCGGGTATTGTTATCGGAGTAATGGGAGCAATCTGCCAAAACTTCCTAATCAAAAAGATGACACTAAAAGTATTTATGCAAGATTTATTTCTGCTGGCGCTGATTGCTAGCAAAATGAGCTTCGCCATTGGTGAACAGTTTCGCGGTTTCGCTCGACCGTTTTTCGTTAGCAGACGACCTGGAAGTGCAGAGTGGTGTGGCGATCGCTAGGGATGATATGTCTCGACCGCAAGGTGCCGTATAGTTCGAAGAGTAATCGCCAGGGGGCACTGATAGCACTGCGGGCAACGCGGAGCGGTGTTCGCACTCATATTGATCGTGATAGTACATGGCACCCTCCTACAACTGAGGGAACATTTCTGGATTGTTTCTGGTCGAGAGTTGGTAAGGAAGGTGATCAGGGAATGGTTCGTTTGGTCAACACTTTACAATTCAACACCCGCTTTGGAAGTTACTGCTCCGTTACGTCTCTATCGCTTAACAAGCGTCAATCTGTTTGAGGTGACTTGGATATATAGATTTTGCCAATCAGCTCTTTGTAAAGGGCAAGCCACAATCCCATAGAGCGTACGTAACTCAGTTCACTTGTGTAGGGACAAGAGCCGTGCTCCTGGACCTCGTGAAAGACATCACAGCAACATCTTTTCTGCATCCTTTCCGCCGATTTATATCGAGGAGACGTATTTCATGAGTGATTTACACGGACAATGTATGAATGTTTTAAAGAAGTGAACTACGCAACCTTTGGAACATAACCCGAAGTAACGTATCAAGTGAGGACCTTCAAGATCCACTGGGAAGTTCATCGCTGAACGGTCTTCATGGTTGGGGGTGGGGGGTGGGGTTATATGAACAACTTGTCTGCTCAGTCAAGTTGTCTTTGGAAAAAGGCCCTGATCTGCAGACTGTTGCGTCATATGCCCCAATTCTTGCTGCTGCATCTGCCAATATGTGCAGCACGCTTTTTGTTCGCAGCGACTTCCTCTTCTCGTTGCCCATGGGAGTTTTAACACACTATCCTCCGCGACATGTTGCGTCCTACACAACATCCATCCAACCTCAGACCGTAGTCACCATAGTGGTCTGGCGGAGGTCTGGTTCTTGGCGGTTAGATCCTCTGTGGTGCTTTAGATCCATTTCCGGGATCTCCAGATGCCGTGTGTTCTTGGGTATAAGAAAGTCATGTTGGCGAGGAGAGACACGTTGACCGACCAGAACCATGGATTTTACACGCTGCAGGCGAAGTCAATGAAGACGAGCGTCGTCGGATATGGCTTAGATGCCGCCGCATCCTTCCCAAGGTTGTTTCTGTTAGCCAAGTGATTCCTTTCACGAGTGTGCCGTTGACCCACCTCGGAGCTCCCTGAACTTAGACAACAACCGCCGGCTGTCCTTTGAAGGCTCTGGATGTAGGCATCTGTTCCTGCGGTTATTCCTCTTTTCTGGTGAAGGAAACAGCCTGTTTCAGTTCGTAGCAAGTTCGGGGCTGAACACCATACAGGAAGGTGTCTTTCCGTCGAGGTAGATGAATCACGTGAGAGTAGCTCACCGGAGAAAAGCTCACCGCAAAACCGGCAGGTGCAGAGAAAAGCGCACCGGCCTTTGAGCGGATGCGAAGGAAAGCTCACCGAAAATTTCATCTTCTCATACCTAGACTGTCGGACCGACGATGTATTCAGGAAGTTTCTCGGGATGCTTGACGGGCTTGCATTTGTGCCTCCTGACCTCGTACCGTCAGGACTTGCAGCGCATCCCCGACGACGCTCCTGATGACATGGCCGACCTACTCACGTATTTCGATGCGACCTACGTAAGCGGAACCTTTGGCACCGTTCCAACAGTGGAAGGATCTGGGCAACTGACAACTGCGCGGTGCCGACGCCCTGAGTTCCCTTCTCTGGAATGTCATGGACGCTACTCTTCAAGGCGATCGACTAAAAACATCTTTATTTCAGGAAAAAAAAATTGGGGAGGAGAGAAGGTGTTTATCCCAATTCCAGGATTCCACCGTGGCCTTCCAACGCCGCAGTGGCCCTCTCTACCAGCCAATGCTGGCAGGCAGGGTCATCGCTGCGCAGGATGACCTCCCACCGCTGCTCCCTTGACGTGTGTGAGATTGGGTTTATAGTTGGTGTGTGTTGGCATGCCCATGCTGTGGTGATGCGTCGGACCGCACCACACAACGCGTGCGAGGGGTGGAACATTAGATTCAAGCACCTCGTTGGACATTGCCATCCCAGTGTTTGGTTGGACTCGAATGCCTCCAGCAAAACCAAGCAGTGGCTGCTACAAGGTTGCTGGAAGTCGGTCGAGGGGAGCCACCCGCCCAAAAGACAAGGAGAGAAACCAGCCGCCAGTACCGACTATGAAACCTCTGCAATGACTATCTGGCAGCATAAGCAGCGTTCTGTATACTTCTTGAAGCAACTGGTGACCGCACTCGATTTGAGGCGAAATGAAAATAGCTCTGTGTAATCGAAGCTGCCAATAATATTATTGTTATCTTACGGTTTCCATCGTTCGATTTGCGTTTACGCTGTGAATTATAGAAAAAAGTGGGGATTGCTAACCAGCAACAGCTATGTCGTTGTATTTTTCAGCGAAAATAATTTTAATTGTTCGACCAATTCTAATTACGGACGCACGATCCGACAGTCTGGTATCAGCAGATAAAATTGGTGAGCTTTTCCTGCTTATTTGCTGCGGGTGATGCCTTTCTCCAGTGAGCTTTCCTCCGCCGCCCGAAATAGAGAGCTGTTCGGTGTTGCTTTAGGCAATATTGCAACCTGCAAGACAGGAGGTCTTTATTGCCTTCCCAGCCCATGTGCTCAGCACGCGAACCACGGAAGTTCACTGTCGTCACGCGCTCATCAGTCGCGCGCAGCCCAAAATGGGTCCAAATGGCAGATCACCATGGTAACCGACAGCGATGAGCCAATCACCGGAGAGTTTTGTCGTCTCGTATGTTGGTATTGGTTTGTGCCCGGCTAGCAGGTGGGAAGACAATGGCGCTGCTTTCCAGATTCAGTGACTCTAGGTAAGCCAAGAGAAGGCCAGCAATGGCGGCTGTAATCTGGCGTGTGTGCAAAGCGTCTACTATGCACCTTTCCCACAAGGGGCGCAAGTCATCTCGAATGTCGTCACTTCTGGTATGCTGTAAAACATCGTTTTGATCCTCCTCGCCGCTGGAAGATCTTTACAAAAAATGCGTGATCGCCACACATTCTGTTTTGCCTCACCTATATTTCCTCGCATATTCCAGGTTTGAAATGTTTTGTTATTTTTTCGTCCCGCACACCAGATACGGAATCCACGTGACTGAGAACGACAGGAAACAAAAGACGTCTATATGTCCAGTGTGGATTGGTCGCTCTTAAATGAGTTACATCATTGTTGCATCGTAGAGTTGATGACCTACTGAAGTTTTTTTTGTACATCATTGCGGCAACGTAAAGTTAATCATCTACTGACGTTTCTTTCGCTCGTCAATCTACTTTATGTACACAATGATCAATCAGTTCGTTATGATCTCCTTTAACGAGACATGCGAGATTGATTCTCTTTTTCAGGCGGAGAGCCGCTTTACGACGCTGTCACACGCGACGTTCGTTTTGCCCTTTAACAATCTTGAGTGGATGGCGCCACGCGTTGTCACGCCAGGGTGTACTGCCATAGCCAGGAGAGCTTTGAGCGTGTAGGTGCGGTCAACGCACTTACACGTGGTGCTATAAATGTCCACCGGCTCATGGTCGGAGCAGGATGCCCCACAGCTGCTCAGCGGATTTCTATCATGGTGACGTCATTGCCGCGATTTTATGGCGAGCGAGTAATTCGTCATATGGATGTTTTAGACAATGGATAGCGTTGTCTACCCCATTTCTAATCAACGTTACTCAGATCAACTCGGTTAGCATAGTACCACGGAGAGCGTGATCCCTTCTAAGACACGCGCGCTGACACACGTCAGTTTCCGCTGATAACCATTAGATTCGGAAATGCTGTTTGAAGCGTCATCCTTCTCGCCCGCTGCGGCCCTGTTTTGAACTACTGTTGCAAGACGCGCCGCAGTGAGCAAGAAGGTTGGCGCTTCGAACAGCGTTAGCCCGGCTGAGGGGTACGAGAAAGGATCGCGCTTTCCGTGGGAGTTTGCCAACTGAGTTGATCGATTAATGTTGGCATCTGATGTTTCCATGACAATACGGCGGCTACTGTAGTGTCTTTAAGGTGCATCGGGGAAAGGCTCCTGCGTTGCTCGTGCTTCGCGCAGCTGCCCACACGAGGTATGGGTACTGCGCATGCGCAGAGAAACCAGATTCGCCTGAAGTTCTGCGCATGCGCCCTGCCCATAGCTGCGCCACCGCAGCAGCGTGACGTCTTGGTGTAAATTCGGGAGGAGATCCAACCGTCAGCGTCCCTATAGCGGCGAAGTTAAGACCTAAACTCATAGGGACAACAACCACATCAACTACTTGTTTGTGTTTCTGACGCGCGCTCGGCTGGCGTAGCCGAAAGTTGCGACAGCGTTCGTCTGGGGCTCCTGTTCAATCGGGGAAGGAACCAGTTGAACACAAGTCACAGCCGGGCGCTGACGCAGCAGATCTTTGTCCCGCGCTCGATCGAGCGAGATGGCTCGAAGGGTTGCTTGACAAATGGCACTATGTAGTCCGTTCTCTTCGCCCCCGATCGTCACAGCCGTGACCGGTGGTGGCCCAATAAAGCTCTCTGCGGCCTCTCTGAGAACTTCACGGGCAAAAGGCGTCATTCGGCGAGCCCGTCGCGGCCAGCGGCCTTCCGTCGTGGCGCTCGATGGTCGTTCGCGCCAGAGACCTCTGCATCGCCTAGCAACTGGGTGAAAAATGCTGAGTCACTGAGCTGTTGACGCATGCGCAGCGTCCGATATACCGCACAGCAGAGCAACAGCGCATGCTGAGAAGGCATTCCAGAGCCCACCAGACAAAGGTGGCAGTGTGCAGAAAGGTGATTTTTGCGAAGGTCTATAGACCCCTCAAAGAAAGAACCGCCATCTGTCGTACGCAACGGCAACCAGCTCCAGCCGCCATGCTGCGGGGTAGTGGTGCGTCGTTGCATCTGCTGCATAAGCCGTAGACTTTCAGTCTCATTGCGTCAGTTCCACGGCCCACGATGCCAACGTACTGCTGCGTACCCTGTGTAAGCAGAGTGGGTACGCATTCGTAAATGCACTCACTATCGGTTGACGGGCGTCGGTCGGGTGGGGATATTCAGCGACGTAGCCGCGCAGACGTTTGCCTGCTCAGGTGCAAGAAGAGAACACGAGCCGTTCCCACCCAACGCTCCTTGGGCGTTTGAGTCCGGTTTTTTTAATCTCACTTCGTAATGTTTGGTGGTAGAGCTTTTAAGTTTGAGCTCATTTGAAGAAATCAAAGCGTCAGATACAAAAGTAATGTTGCTCGTGGTATACCGCTTGTGGACATGACAGATTCGCGAGCGCGTAGCTTCACGCATGCGCGAGCTCGCGGTGCTTCCAACTTGCGCGTGTAAATTATGCGTTCCGCACGAAGCCTATACGACCCCACGCTTTAACCTGTCTGTAGCGCGTACACACTTATGCAGCGCATGCTTTATGCAAACCAACATGCACGCGCTTGCAGCTTCTGCTTCATTGCAAACCTGCTGCTCTACGCCTGCAGGAAGTTTCGACTCTAAAATTGCCCGCAAAAATCGGGGACTCGACGTATCAAGTAAAAACTTGCCTCGAATACGTCTTTTACTCGTCGAAATTGTGCATTAAAATTTTAAGTCGTACCGCAAAATGCCAGTTCTACCGCACATAAATATTATAAAAAAATACTTTCAGCCTTTTCACTCTGGCGAAGACGGAAGACCAGCGGAGCTGTACAATGGAAAGTAATGGCCGACCCCAAGTCGGCAAGCCAGAGTGGAAAGGCTGCCGCCATCTATGAGCGACGGCGGCAACCAGATACGTGGCTTGCCGCCGTCGCTCATTGATGGCGGTAGGTGTCCAGAGTTCGGTGTCGATATCTTTTTTGCGGGGAACACGATCCTGTGGAAACTATACTCCGTTTCACCTTCAGTCCGAGCGCAGCGGACGCTAGAGCCATCCCAGCCAATCCAGCGTTGAGAGAGTGTCATGCGACCTTGAGCTCCCTTTGTCGCTCCGCCCAACCGGCAGGTCACGTGATTTTCTCCCGGCGCTGGATCGGCTGGGATAGTTCGTGGCGTCCACTGCGCTCGGACTGAAGCGTGGAACGAAAGTATAGCCCTTAACAGCTCCGCTGTAAAAAGAAACGTGGTGCATAATGCGTTTAACTTGATTTGTCATTGCACGCATCCCTGCAGCGGGAGTCGGTCCCACAGCCCGTTTTCTTTCGGGAATGCATACTGCACGCGCACACGCGACACGAGGAGGGTCATGCGTGGCGGTGTTGAAACGCGGGACCGTCGCCTCTGTCGCGGCGTCGTGTGCTCCGGAGCAGACGGACGAGAGCTGCGTTTGGTGTCGCGCTTGCGATTCCGTTTCTTTTCCTCGTCAGGCGCTCTTTTGCCGCTTGCACTTTGTGCACTCGGCCTGAAGAAGTTCCTTCTGCGGGACGTGACATCCGTCATCTTGACAAGCGACGGGGCTCCGCGTCCGAATGAAGATCTGCCTTCTTCGTCCTCCTCTCCCCAGACGAGCAGGTCTTTCGTCCCAACCTGTTCCCCCGTGCTTGCCTTTGTTGTGTGTAAATGCGACTTTAGATGCGGCTCCTTTTTCTTTTCTTTCTTTTTTTGTCGTGATTTTTTTTTAAGCGAGCGTTTTAAGTTTGTTCGGCGGCGGCGGTGGTGGTGTTGTCGACGAAGGGGAATGGGTTTCGACGTGTGTGGCGTTGCCTTCGTACATTGTTTCCTCGTCCTTTTTTTTTGTTTTTTGTATGTGGTTGTTGGGGGTTTTTGTTGTCTCCGCGTCAGCTGTCTAGGGGATTATTGAGGAGGTTCCGTGCGGTCAGCCCGCCAGGCGTGGCGACGTCCGAACCGACCGAAAAAGCGAGGGGCGGGGAGGGGAGGAAAAGCTAGCATCGGTTGAGGGGGCGCTTTCGACTTTAAATTCCGTTTTTTGTCCAGGTTCTTGAACTCTCATTCCTGTCGGGTTACGGCAGCGGTTGCTTCGTAACTCGTGTCGGGTCTCGTCACGGATGCAAGAAGATCGACTGGTTTTTTCGTCGATTTGTGTTCTTGCCTCCTGGGGAGTACACATAAGCCAGGGAGGACTGACTGGGGAATATTAGTTTGTTTTAATATTTTCTTCCTTATACATGGATATTTTCAGTGTGTGTCGCGTACGTTCATTGCCCAAAAATGGTTCATAGCAATTGGAAATTGGTCGATATACCGCTGTTTTGATTATATCGCGGGGACGAGCTTTCGCATTGATGGCATACTCACGAGGCGCATTATAAATAGGGTTCCCGGGTTTTCGGTATTTATTTTGCTTCAAATTCGGGGGTTATTTGACGGTGTTTATTTTTACCTTTTGACTCGGTGTTTTTCGGTGTCGTAATTTCAATGCCGGAGAGAAATCAGTGTTTATTGGTCTTCTGTCGTAAAGCCGGTTTATAATTACTGGAGAAGATTTTATAATTTATAAGTTATAAACTAGAATATTTTCTCCAGTAATGGTGATTAAAATAAGAGGAGAGAACGGGGCAAGGAATGTGGTTTCGATTGAAAGGAACAACCCCAAGGACGGTTCAGTGCGGTTGTGTTCCAAATCAACAAGAGTGAAAAAAAAAAAGATGTAGGGTAGAACTTTCTTTTTTCTTCTTGAAGCTGGCTTTTTTTCTCCCCAATGACAGTTTAAATTAAAGTTCCTCGGTTTTCACTAATTAAAAAAAAGAAAACGTTTCGGTGGAGAAATTTTTGGGGTTTATCGATATACCCCGAAAACACGCAGCCCTAATTATGAAGTTTTCTTTTTTTTCAGTAACTATAAATTGGTTAGCCCGAACACGTCATTGACATTCTAGGTGTATAGTCAGCGCTGCCTCAGTTTAGTGTTCTTTTCTTTAGTAATTTTTTCGCTCGTTTGTTTAGACGGCAGGAGGTGATCAGCCCCAAGGGTCATCTGGTGTCTCCGCCGTGGATGAGAAATTCAGCGGGCGCAGTACCGCTGCCAGCCTGGGGTCTCTAACGTCCATCAGGCAGTACTGATACACGTGCCGGTACGATGCTCATTGACATCCAAACGGGCAGAGGCGGGAATCGAACCCAGGATGCACGGGTTCTGCAGCGCTTAGCTTTCACTCCACATGCAACGAGCCGCGGTGCGTCAACACGCGCAGCCGCCGATCCCCTTCTTTAGTGCTAACTAGAGCCACTTTATGTGGCAGCGTAGCTGCCAGAGTAGCGACACGATGCAAAAATATCCAGATGCACGATGTGAGAAGCGCCGATAGTGATCTCCATTTTGGGCCTGGGTGATTGCCATGGTAACCTAAAGCCCCTCTATCCTGGGAAAAGTGGCGCCATTCATTGTTGTAGAAATGCTCGAGGCACGTGCCGCGTGCCACTTCTGGGAAATTCATGGCATCTGGAATCCAGCTCAGTTCAGCGCTGTGCCGCCATGATCTTCCCAAGGGCTGCACGTTGCACGTGCCTCGTGCATCGACGCACCTTGCGTTACATGGTAACCGTGCTGCTAGCGACGCCAGGCGGCCACTTTTTTGTCCAGCTCGTTGATGTCTCCAGCCGTTCACTGAAGAGTGGTAAAAGACGTTTTCTGTTTGCCCGATCCCCCAAAGGTCATCCTTGTGGTTATTTCCGCATGGCCCAGTGATAGTTGGAGAGGTGTAGAGGGAAACTAATTGAGCGTTCAAGTGGGCAAGGAAACCATCTTTTCATGCTAGGTGGCGAAAGCTACCGCCGTTTACAAAGGGTACAGCCGCTGTCATCCATCCATCTGCCCATCCATGTTCGGCTCTGTCGGTTGCTATGGAAATTGAGCCAGCTCGGCTCGTTGCTATGGTACCGCGTGTGACCAATCTCGGTAAGAGGCGGCACAGGGAAAAACGTGAGCGCTACTCTAGCAGCTACGCTGCCATATACAGTGGCTCTAGTGCTAACCTGCGAAAGAGGTAAAATGCCTCATTCGCTGCCCCGGCATAACACCACATTGTGACAATAAAAAATCGTATTAATTCATTCCAACATTTTTTTTAACAGGTTAACGTGTTTGGAGTTTTTCTCATGGCGTGTGTTCCGCCCCTGCATGAATGCTGCTGGGCCAGCTTAAAGGGATTGTCCGGTCGAAACCGGAAGTACTTAAGTTTTTGTGCTCGCTACGTCGAGGGAGCCTTCATGTAGACAAACGACATTTTTATTTTGATATATGATCTCCCGTTATTAATTAAACCTTTCATGAGCGTGTGTACGAAACTGCACCCCGAATTTCGCCAGTGTCAATGGCTGACATCCGTAGCTGCTGCGTGACGTCACAAAACGCAAAGGTTTGTCGGATGGACGGGATAACAAGCGTTGGTCGATAGATGTTTTGTATTTTGTTTTGAATTATATAGTCTCCTAGGCCAGTGGTTCTCAAATGAGGGTCAGCGGACCCTTTGGGGTCCGCGAAGGCATTCTACGGGTCCGCGAAGCCCTGCCTCATCAGTCAAGCCCGGCAATAAAAGTAGCATTTTTTCTTCAGGTCGAAAATAAATGTTTCAGTTTTCGGGCGAGTCTTTTCGTGTGAACGTCAATAAGAGAGGTCTACCTCACACTAGCCCTTATCCATTCATTAAATTATTGCGGCATATGGGTACACATTTCGGCGGATCCACTGGATCGGTGATGAGAGGCTGCGGGTCTTTCCCTCAGGGGCGATGACCGCGGGTCGAAGGCAACCGGCGAATCGTTCAAATGCATGTCGTCACTTGACTTGGATGAGCTTGGTGAATCGTAGCCACGCTGTATTTTCACAAGCGGGTCAAACAGTATTTGACTGCACGCGTGCTGGGCCGGCTTGCTAGAACAGCGTCTCGGCTGAGACTGGGTGAAAGAAAACACTGCAAAGGCTGGGGCGCGCGAGCGTCTTGAGACGCAGCTTGAGTCCCGCTCAGCTCGTGCGCTGGCTTTGGCAGTGCTTTCTTTCACCCAGTCTCAGCTGAGACGCTGGTTCTAGCAAGCCGGCCCTGGTATCGTTTCCAGGTGGTCTAGCTGTTGGTTTCGGTTTCGCTGCATAAACAAATTGATTGATCCGATTTGGGCGAGGAGTGGATGGACGTAGTTTAATATCGCTCGCACAGCATCACACCTCAGCTTACGAGCCTTCTGTCCGCTTAGAGCTCAGCTCGTAGCTCTTTTCTGTATAGACGATTGCTGCATAAGCGGGATCTCGATCTTGACGGGAAACCAGTCCCTGCGCACGGCGACGATCCATTTTGCTTGTCACTGCACGTCTCGCGGAAAAGTGTGGAACGTCATGTCTTGGCTGGCATGTGCTGCCCGGTGGTTGTGACACCCAACCGCACAACAAAAATCTCACCCAACCACGAAACAAGTCGAGCACAACAACAAAAACGAAGCACGCTGAGGCGCTCACTCGCATGTAAACAACGAGACAGAAATGCTCGCTTTGTGTTTTGTGACGTCAGAGCTCCCATGTTGCCACCGAAAACAGCGTTTACGCTAGAGTGCGATTGGAGAAGTATAAATTCAATTACTCATGCAGAGGGGCATATAAAATTCAGATATTGTACGTACGGTGCATCTCGAGGCATTAACAATGATATTCAACTGTTCTCTCGAATACAAAATTTGACCGGACAATCCCTTTAAAGGGGCGATGCAACAATTTTTGTACTTTGCGCAAATACCGCTTAGAACGGATCCCTGACGTTGATGATAAATGAAACACGCGTTCGTTTTTCACCCCACGCAATAGAAGTCCCAGAAACAAATTAAAGAAAAACGAGCAGCGTTCACCCCCTCAACTCGCAGCCAGAACAAGCGGCCACGTGACCTGGAATGCATTATATGCCGCCAATGTTGATCATAGCCACGCGCTGGGGTTGGCAAAGCACAGGACACGCGCTGAGTTCCAGACATTGTTATGGCGCGGCTATTGTCGTCGTTGCAGCGATTGGACACGGGCCACTACCCGAATGCTTCTCGAGCTAGTAATTATCACGAGCCCAAATCGAGCGCCCACGCAATGCTCGGGTCCAATCTATGAACCGCATTCAAATATCGTCACTTGGGTGTACTGCGATCCCCACGTTACGTCATCAAATTTTGCAAAAGAGAGATTGAATGAAAATGATAGCTTTTGTCCTTGAAATTACACCGCAACAAAGGAATTTCTTGGCCAGTGGCGTTGCGAGCGAGTATCCTTGAGTCCCACCAGTGCCAGTAAGCTCGTGTAAAGTGAAAAACATTCCAACTGAATATCGCTGCACAGGGTAGGGCAAAATTTTGAAAAAAATTGATTTTTTGTTTTTTTAGAGATTTGGATTTCCCAGTCTTTCCTGAACAATGCTAACTGCGTCGTTTGAGCGTGCGCGATTTATCTACAGGAAAAATGACCTTTTCCGAAACCTAAGTGGTGACCGACCACGCCCCTTTTACACCTATGCATGATCTTTACCTCTCCTATGTTGTAAAAAAACCAGTAAAAAACGCAGGTTATTGCTAGGTTATTACTTATTACTATTGCTCGTCCAGCAAGAGCTGATAGCTGTCTAGCTTTCACGTTTTAAGCCCCATAAATCCTCAGACACTGCCGGTATCACTCGCGACGCGCGTTCTATCGCTTCTACTTCGGCGTGCTTCCACGGGCAAGGAAATTTATTGTTTACTTTAAGACTAGTTTTTGAATGTTAATCAAATGAAGAAGACGAAGAAGGTATTTCAAAAGCGTCGCTTCCGGGTAGTCGGCACAGGTCAATTTCTCATGCCGCCGAGTCCCCGCAACGCAATCTGATGCCGGACGCAGCGGCTACCACGTGTGCGTCGTCTTCGAAGCTGTCGCACTCAACAGCACGCTTTGAAGAGCTCAAGGCAAGTGTTAATGACTGCGACTATGAACTGATTGACATCGACTTTCTGTCCTGTACCGTCGCCGAAAGCTGGGTGTGTAAAGTGAGTGGTGAGGACTTGCAGCTCGTTGAAAATGCAGCACTAAGAGCTGGCGTCGCCTGCACCTACTTTCTGAGCTGTGAAAAGTGCAGTTGGACACACCGATTAGAGAGATGTCAAAACGGAAAACTTCGGGCCTCCACTTGGTGTTTCACCAGGATGCTTCATGGTGCAGTGGTTGCGGTACTCTGACCGGCGACGACTTTACTTTGCAGACAGGGCTACACAACTCGTCACAAAAGATGCCCGCAAAGCAAGACAGCAAACAAAGAAACTAAATCTTGACTATGGAGGTGACATCCTGGCTGGTGGCTACCGAACTAAAAATCAGCATGCATTTCTAGAGTGCAAGTTTGTTATAAAGTTCCTTTTTTCACTTCAAAGTCAATTATCTCAAAACATCATTTTTTTGCGACGTTTGACCCTTTTTCTCTGAAACCATAAGAACTACAAGCATCCTTTTTCCCACTATCAAGACTACACAAGGGAGAGCCTACTGAACTAGAATTATAAAAATTAATCAAGGCAATTTTGTTTGACAAGCTCTTTATTGTCCCTTTTGGCATTAAAATTGGGAGGGTCCAGTAAAAACAAAAGCAAAAAAGAACTCAAATATATGTAACAATAATTCTAGTACAGTAAAGAGAACACAGGAAGCTAAATATATTGATACCAACATGAATCCTCTAACCCTAGCAGATCCTGAGAAAAAGGGTCACATACATAGGCTGAAACACATGGGAGGTATAGGGCCTACCCTGTTCCCTTAAAGCCCCTCGATGTGTTCACGTGTCTCGCAAGTAGCGTCAAATGAGCGAGCGCACGAGGCCTATGTCTCGAGCGGCCCTTGGAAGCAAATGGCGGCGCAGCATGGAAATGAGCGGCCCTTGGAAGCGAATGGCGGCGGAGCACGCGCTCGCGGCACGTGTCTCGCGCGTTTCTACAACAATGGTTGGCAGTACTTGTAAAAAAGGCCTTTATCAAGGGGCTTTAGGCCAGCTCATATTGGCGCACCGTCTCGCGGATCGGCGTCGTTGGACTGCAGATTTTGTCATCTGTCGTTGGTGCCGCACCCCGCACACTTGCGTCGCACTCTTGACGGCAGAAAAAAAAAGCGAAAAACCGGCGACCATGCATTCCCGCTCATAAATTATTATGTATCGCGCTCTGTTACGCGTCGTTGGTTGATAAGCACGGTGCGTACGTCATTCGGGCGTGCCTCGCGGAACGCTGCACTCCCGCGAAAAAATGGTGTGCCACATGTATCGCTGCGTCGCATAGTGGGCTGCTTTGTTTCGAAGAGTTGGTGTCGCAGTCGGCGTTCGAGACGGTTTCGGAAATGAAGGCTTCGCACGCGATCCTCCTCTCGCGTTTCACGAGCGTTCAACCCCCTTTTGGCGGCCAAGGCCGCCGCACTCGTGGAGTGGTTTGCCCTCGGCCTCTTGAGCGCCGATCAGTCGAGGGAGGACTAGGAGGGAGGCCGGGCGAAGGAAGCCGCCAGGCCGTGATGTCTCGCTGTCGCGACGGCAGACACCGGATGCGCTCGACTCCCGAGCCGCATCGAGGGTGACAAATCGCTCGAATCAGCGTGATTCCTCCAATCTGTGCCCCTTCACGCGCTCTTGGTGACTGATGATGAGTGACGCAAAGGCGGTGTTTTAAAGCGATCACTTGATATTGGAAAGAACCGGCGCGCGGTGGACCGAGATTCCGCAAGCCAGCGCACGGTGGACCGGCGTTCGGGACGCCGGTGGTTTACAGTTTGATGTATTCTACCATAGCCTCCTCTATACTGACAAAGCCTTGCAGATCGCCACGAGAAGCGGCCGCCGAAATGGAAAGGGTGGAGCGGGAGACAACGGATGGGAGGAGAGCCAGGTAACGGGCGCCCCGCTGCGGCGAGACGCCGAACCACACTTCTCCCGAGCGATGAAATGTCCGCTCGTGCTTCTCGCGTTCCTCGCGCTACCGCTTCTTTTCTCGTCAGGTTTGAAAAACCATGTTTCGGGTCGTCGCCGCTGCAAAAGATCTGCGCTAACGTCCAGGTTCCCCGAGAAATGCTCTATGCTACCAGATCTTCGCACTTTAAATCTGCGACCGGACGCTCTACGGCTCCGTCGTCGAACTGCCAGGCTTTGTGTGTATAGAGGAGGCTATGATTCTACACCAGGGTGTCTAGCAACCGGGAAAATCGGGAATTGTCAGGGAAATTTTAATTACCTGGAAAAATCAGGGAATTGTCAGGGAAATTGTCAAAAAGCGAGCCCAGTCAGCGAAAATGAGCCGGAAACGCCATCGAGTTCCCTGAGCAAAGACTTGATGAATTAGGGGCAGAAAAAGAGGCAATACAGTGGGCTCGAGATAATTGAAACTCTGATATGTCGCACTTTTGGTTAATTCAAACAGATTTGAAAATTTTGGTTGTCCCGCTATGTTTTTAATGTATTTATAAGCCGCTTAATTCGAACGGCGTTTTCGCTTAATTCATACTTTTCTGTTCTCGCGGCCCGTTGATTGCGCTTCTTTCCGAACACCGGTGCATCGCAGAGAAACAATACCCGCGGAGCTTGCTTTCGCGAGTGATGCTTCTCCGCAGCGTAGCGGTGCTCGGAAAGAAGCGCACTCAACGGGGCTCAAGCGGGCACACATTAGCGGAAAACGGCGTTCACATTATGTGCTTCAAAACTAGCAATGATAACCAAGACGACGTTGAGAATGAGGAACAGCTCCCTGGCATCATGCTTTCTGGCCTTGAAGCACATAATGTGAACGCCGAGCTGGCGAGATATGCTAGTCTTGACGACGATGTCTGTGTTTGTCGTGATGACTCATTAGAGGACATAGTACAGGAAGTAATGCCAGCACAGTGCAGCAGTGAGAGCGAAGATGACGACGAAGAAAAAGATAACCCACTACCAACTGTCACAGCCGCAGAGGCCTTTGAACACATCGCTCAGCTCCGGAAGTTTCTGTCTGCAAAGGAAGAGTCCCGTAAAGATCTACTAGCGTTGGCTGGTATTCAAAATTTTGTTTTGAGATCTCATGTGCTGACTAAACAGTCTACAATCGACACATTTTTGCCGGATGAATAAACTTAACCTCATAGTTCTTTCACCAATGCAATATGCCTGTACTTGCTTATAATCAGGCTCACGCCTATGAAGAGGAAAATGGCAAAAATCTGCTTTGTTTGTGTAGCTATCCATGTAACAAATCATAACGTTGTCTAGTATCATATTTAGATGAATTTCTGATTATTCAAACTTCTGATAATTCAAACTAAAATCTGTGACTTCCTGGAGTTTGAATTAATGAGAGTCTACTGTAAATTCTGCTTATAGCGGGGCACGAGGTCTGCTCACCCGATGTACAGCGTGCTATCCGATGCAAAGGGAACAGCGAACAAATCCAGTCCAAGCCTTTGATTGGATTGGTATGAGGGCGCGACACTAGGCTGGATTCAGTAAGAGCTTCTAGATTTAGTAACAGATGGGAGAGCCGCAGACCCCAATCCAATTCAAACATTAAGCCGAAAGTATCCGAAAGTGTGCATCTGGCGGCAATTCGCCATGCTGCCATTCGGTTATTGACATGTGTGGTTGAGCGTCATGTCTTCATTGTGTTTCCGGAAGTGACCCCTTCCCTGAAGATGTCGGCGGCAAGAACGTGCTCGTTTAATCCCGGCCGGACGAACCCGAATATTTTGGTATGTGCAAGTTGGATTAAGCCCGTGCAAAATGATCCTCACAGTGCTCAATGCTCGATACCTTGTGTGGTGATAGTGTTATATATTTAACCGCCTCTACAGCTGTCAGAGAATTTCTCCTGAAATTGTCAGGGAAAACCTAGAAAAGTCAGGGAATTTCAAAATAGTAATTTGCTAGACACCCTGTTCTACACATGCTACCGATAGTATGCCCTCCACGGTCTTTGCTTGCTCGTGTTGGTCGCACCGTAGCATTGTCATGAGCAGGTGTGTCAGCAGCGGAGCGAAGCTGCTGGGTTTGCGTCATAGCCCCTCCCACAAGAAGTGCCAGTGTCACTTGACGTCATGGTCACGTAATGGCTGTCATGTCACGTCATGGTTCGCGTGACTTCATGATGGTACGTGAAGTCACAATTTCTCTCTAAATTTGACGGCGAAATATCTCCGCCAATTTCTGACAAGAAGTGTCATTAATTAAAATTCCCATCAAGTGCTATCATTTGCCTCACTGCGTTTGACGGGATGTCTAAGCCAGGTGATTTTTGTACATTTCCGGAGTCCGGATGGTGTGTTCATCGTTGTTGTAAAATATTTAAAAAAAAGGCCGGGGGGGGGGGGAGGGCAGGGCAGGACAGGGCAGGACAGGGCAGGGCAGGGCAGGGCAGGGCAGGGCAGGACAGGGCAAAACAGGACAGGAGAGGCGAGGGGAGATGCGTTCCCGCGGAGCTTTGCTGCACACTGCGTCGAAATGCGAAATCTAAAAGTAATTGTGCTGTGTGCATGTTAATGCAGCCGGAAGTTAGTCAACCTTAGTGACCGTCTAATGTCTCAGCTGTAGACGAGCAAATTAGCCAGTGCAGTACTACCGCCAGCCTGGGGCCTTTAACGTGCATCACGCAGTAATGATACAGGACCGCACGCCGGTACAATGCTCATTCGGATCGAGAAGAGCAGGGGTGGGCATTGAACCCAAGAATCCCAGGGTTCTGCAGAGCGAGCTTTCGATCCACGTGCTCCGAGCTGGTGTAATCTAGTGTAATCTAGCCCACTCGGCCACTGATCCCCCGGTTGTCTTCTATAAAGGCTATATTCCGCCGAATAAAGTGAGGCGAACCCTGTACGGGTAGAAACTGAGGGAGAAGGGTCAAATAGAGTGCGAGGGAGCGCCAGAGCGCCGAGCTCTAACCAGCTGCTTTTGTCTCTACTCACTCTTCGAACGCCGGCGTCAGGCAGTTCGGTGTTCGTGCAGATCGGTGTTCAACACGCGAGCCGCAGCTTGACAACCCCTGTTCTATACACCAACTCATGTTTACTAACAAACCGTAGCGCCCCTAGCGGACGCCACCGGCGCCGCGCATGCGCGATGGGGGTGTGGGCAAGAAGCTGGCCGTCGCCCATAAACACACCATTGAAATGCGATATTGTCGGCGTCGGTGTGAGTTCCCCTGCCCTTTTTGGCGTTCGAATTGTTGATTCTACGTCTACCTGGCGATGTCTGACTACTTGAGCGGCGTCAGCGAAATTATCGAGGCTTGTTACACCGCGAAACTTCGCGTGAATAGTGGGACATGTGGCGATTCATTCCGCGTGGGTGCCGCAGTATGTACGCAAAGCCTGATTCGAACGATGAGATTTCGCTTGCAATTTTCAGTCGCGACGCCGCTCGGGCTGCAAAAGCGCAGTGATGTGATTGCTGCGCCAATTGCGCCAAACTGCGCCAAGGGGCTAACCCTGCTACATCCTGCTACATTTCGCCAAAATATGGGTAATCTGCGCCAAGCCCGCGCCAAAGGACCAATTTAGGTCGCCTTTCAAAACTGAAACTAAACTGAGTACTCTATTGAGCAGGCGTGTGTTATGTGGCGCAAGCGGCCACCTGACACAAAGTACCGTGCATCAATTGTCCACCCGGTCTTGCATGGTTTTCCCGGCGTCTCGCGTTTCGCGCTCTCGTCTTGTAGGTCTCGTCTCTTTTTTTTAATATATTTTCAGCGATAGACGCGG